>BLSH010127324.1:1641327-1670664 GCA_018402905.1 Glandirana rugosa | reverse complement strand
TGTCACCTGCCCATCAGAGTACCCGAGTACCTGTCACCTGCCTTTCAGATTACCCGAGTACCTGTCACCAACCCATCTAAGTAACCGAGTACCTATCTGCAGCCCATCAGAGTACCCAAGTACCTTTTACCAATCCATCAGATTACCCGAGTATCTGTCTCCAGCCCATCAAAGTACCCAAGTACCTATCTGCAGCCCATCCAAATGCCTGAGTACCTATCTGCAGCCCATTAAAGTACCCGAGTACCTATCTGCAGCCCATGCCTCATAGAATATACCTCGGGTGTTTGCTTTCCAAAATGGGGTCATTTTGGGGGTAATTCCACTGTCCTGGTGCCCCGGGGCCTTCAAAAGTGTGATAGGTAGGAATGAAATTTTATGTGTAATTTATGCTCCTAGAGCGCCTGACGGTGCTCCCTGCATGTTGGACCTCTCTATGTGGTCAGGCTGTGAAAAAGTCTCACACATGTGGTATCGCCATACTCGGGGACAGTAGCAGAATGTATTTTGGGGTGTAATTGGAAGTATGCATATGCTGCGTGTGAGAAATAACTTGTTGTTTTGACAATTTTGTGCAAAAAAAAAAATAATAATTTCGTAATTTTCCAAAGAATTGTGGGAAAAAAGTACAACTTCAAAAAACTCGCCATGCCTCTTACTAAATACCTTGGAATGTCCACTTTTCAAAAAGGGGTAATTTGGGGGGTATTTGTACTTTCCAGACATTTCAGGGCCTCAAGAAATGAGACAGGCCATCAGTGCATCAGGTGTGATCAATTTTCAATGATTTGCACCATAGCTTGTAGACTCTATAACTTTCACACAGACCAAATAATATACACTTATTTGGGTTATTTTTACCAAAGATAGGTAGCAGTATAGGTTTTGGCCAAAATTTATGGACAAAAATTACTTATTTGCAAAATTTTATCACAGAAACTAAAAAAAAGTGTTTTTTTTTCAAAATTTTAGCTTTTTTTCAATTATGTCGCAAAAAATAAAAAGAGAGAGTAATTGAGATTCAAAGTGTGAGAGCGCTGAAAGCTGAAAATTGGTCTGGGCAGGAAGGGGGTATAAACTACCTGTATTGAAGTGGTTAACTAGCTAGTCACTAATTTTGTTTAATTCCAGCATAAAAGTACATCACAAGTCTTGGATGTGGAAGTAGGAGCTGTGAACAAGTAGTGTTGACTAGAGAAATTGATGATATGCCTTTACAGTATCTCACAAAAGTGAGTACACCCCCAGATTTTTGTAAATATTTTATTATATCTTTTCATGTGGCAACACTGAAGAAATGACACTTTGCTACAATGTAAAGTAGTGAGTGTGCAGCTTGTATAACAGCGTACATTTGCTGTCCCCTCAAAACAACTCAACACACAGCTATTAATGTCTAAACCGCTGGCAACAAAAGTGAGCACACCCCTAAGGGAAAATGTCCAAATTGGGCCCAAAGTGTCAATATTTTGTGTGGCCACCATTATTTTCCAGCACCAGTTCACCAGAGCTTCACAGATTGCCACTCGAGTCCTCTTCCACTCCTCCATGATGACCTCACGGAGCTGGTGGATGTTAGAGACCTTGAGCTCCTCCACCTTCCATTTGAGGATGCCTCACAGATGCTCAATTTAGGTCTAGAGACATGCTTGGCCAGTCCATCACCTTTACCCTCAGCTTCTTTAGCAAGGCAGTGGTCATCTTGGAGGTGTGTTTGGAGTCCTGGAATACTGTCCCTCTGCCCAGTCTCTAAAGGGAGGGGATCATGCTCTGCTTCAGTATGTCACAGTCACAGTACATGTTGGCAGTCATGGTTCCTTCAATGAGCTGTAGCTCCCCAGTGGTGGGAGCACTCATGCAGCCCCAGACCATGACCCTCCCACCACCATGCTTGACTGTTGGCAAGACACACTTGTCTTTGTACTCCTCACCTGGTTGCTGCCACACACGATTGAGACCATCTGAACCAAATACGTTTATCTTGGTCTCATCAGGCCACAGGACATGGTTCCAGTAATCCATGTCTTTAGTCTTCAGCACACTGTTTGCAGGCTTTCTTGTGCATCATCTTAAGAAGAGGCTTCCTTCTGGGATGACAGCCATGCAGACCCGTTTGATGCAGTGTGTGGCGTATGGTCTGAGCACTGACATGCTGACCCCCCACCCCTTCAACCTCTGCATCAATGCTGGCAGCACTTATAACTCCATTTTCCAAAGATAACCTCTGGATATGACGCTGGGCATGTGCACTCAGCTTCTTTGGTCGACCATGGCGAGATCTGTTCTGAGTGGAACCTGTCCTGTTAAACCGCTGTATGGTCTTGGCCACCGTGCTGCAACTCAGTTTCAGGATCTTGGCAATCTTCTTATAGCATAAGCCATCTTTGTGTAGAGCAACAATTCTTTTTTTCAGATCCTCAGAGAGTTTTTTGCATGAAGTGCCATGTGAGAGCGATAACACCAAATTTAACACACCTGTTCCCCATTCACACCTGAGACCTTCTAACGCTAACAAGTCACATGACAATGGAGGGAAAATGGCTAATTGGACCCAATTTGGACATTTTCACTTAAGGGTGTACTCACTTTTGTTGCTAGAGGTTTAGACATTAATGGCTGTGTGTTGCGCTATTTTGAGGGAACAGAAAATTTACACTGTAAAGCTGTACACTGACTACTTTACATTGTAGCAAAGTGTCATTTCTTCAGTGTTGTCACATGAAAAGATATAATAAAATATTTACAAAAATGTGAGGGGTGTACTCACTCTTTTGAGATACTGTATGTATACATGTGGGTAAGGGATAAGAAAGTAGAGTGAGTAAAGATTAGAAGTCTTATTTCTCAGATGCAGCTATTGGGTTGATTCACAGGCAAACTAAGTGCTCATTTTGCAAGGAAAGTTGCACTTTTCAAGGAAATTTGTTACAGAGCTTAATGAAAGAGTGAATGAGATGAGGCTCTGCTGAGTTCCATCATCCAATCATGTGCAAGCAAAAATGCTTTGCTCTCAGGCAAATTCCCTTGCAAAGTGCAACTTACCTTGCACTATGAACCGTCTAGTTGTCTTTAGTAAATAAATTTGCATAAATTGCAAAAAAATGTTGGGCGCTGATTATTTTTTTCCAGAGCATATACCATGTAAACAAATAGCAAACGTTCACATTTCTGGTGAATTGTCAGTTTTTTTGGAAAGCTATAAAAAAAATCAGTGATTTCATTCTAACGTCTATTCTTAATTCTAATTAATTTTGGAATGTTGCCTGAGGTATAATGAGACTCTGACGCAGTATTATTTTCAAACACTAAAACTAGTGGTCAAAACTTGTTTTAAGAACATTTGTTAAATTTTTTATTTGTTACTGGGGTCAAATTGACATTCATTTTCGACCACAGTGATGAGAAAATTTGAAGGAGCAGGATGGAAAACTTTTCCCGAACAAATTTTTAATAGTGTATTTGTTTTTCATTGAGTAAAGTCCATTCACTCCAAAATTGAGTAGTAAAAGCAAACAAAATATTGAAATACTATTGAAGACATCAAATATACAGACAATTTTGGTACAGATGTTGGTACATGTTTGTATGAACTTTTGTTCGAAAATCTAATAGTGTATGACCAGCTTAGAAAGTTCACCTTTTCACAAAACATGAAAAGGTGAACTAACATACTACAACCTCCTCTCCCCCAAGTCCCTGCTGTATTTACCTCAATGGATGATAAGCTTTCACTACCCATGCAGATGGTGCAGTGGTCCAGGGATTTGTTTGTCACAATGTTTTTCCCCTTCTTTCTTTAGGGATGCTGGGATGGATCAGAGCAATTCTGATTGGTCAGCATGGGCAGAATTCTCTGATCATCCTGGCATCCCTAAGGAAAGAAGCTTTCAAATCCTCGGAACGCTGCACTAACTGAATAGCGCTGCACAGCCCTAAGGAGAAACTATGCAAACATTGTAAGAGGCTAAAAATTTCAGGTAGATAGTAACCAGGATGGGAACTGAACCAAATTCTAATGCAACAAGGCTACAGTATTAATCAGAGGTAAACAAGCCAATAGGATATCACTGCTAATAAAACCATTATAATCAAGGTAAAAATAAAAAAAATTACCAGCAGTATAGCTTTAACATTAATACTGATAATGAAGGTAATTTGGAACCTTCACTGAGGTATAATGGGACTCTAATGCAGTATTCTTTTCAAACATTAGTAGTAATAAACTTTCTTTAAATATTGTGGATGTTTATGAATCACAAGAGAGCATAAACTGTGAAAAGTAACCATTACCACTCAATAATATATACAGTATAATTCAATTCTGACCTCAAATCTGCTGGAGAAGAAAGGGAATATATTGATTTATACCATAGAAAAAGTATACACAGCCTTTCAGATTACATTGCAACTTTCACATGAGTCCTTGTCCTAAAGTACCTTGTAATGTAATATCCCTGCCACAGACAGTAGAGCAAATCTTAGTTGAAGTCCATCTAGCTCCTGGCATTATTCTGGATTGTGATAGGAAACATGAGAAATTATACAAACATTGAGAGAGCCCATGGACTCTAGGTAGATCACACCCTTGATGAAAACTGAACCCAGGACCCCAGTGCAACGAAGTTACAATATTAACCAAGGTGTATGACCAACAGGGCATTGCCAATAATGAAACTATGATATCCAAAGTCATGCTAGGTAAACTTAATAAAATATGTCCTAAGTTTCATAAACTCCCTTTATGCCATGGGAAATTACATTTTCTCAGAAATCGTGTATTCTCATGATATAAAACCCTCTCTACTATCTCTACCCAAAGGAAAACAAAGCAGAGTAGCAGTGAGATAGGAACAATCAAATGTTTGTAAGAATAAACCAGCATAGATAGTCCTAAATTGCTAGATCTTCTTTATTATACATGAGGTTCATTTCCTCTTCCCGTGTGGACTTAAAAATGGATTGCCTTAGGCAGTTGAAGATTTATTCTGTAATATTAAGTGCCATGTCAGGCTTGAGCAGTGTTCCCTAGCTGGTTCCGCTAGAACTGTTTTTATTGCTTTATTGTACGTATGTGTCTGCTGTCCCTATTAGTATTCTTTCCCCTCTTCCCTTCACTTAGAGATCACTCATCAGGGACCCAGAAGACTTTGACCTACTGGTAAAGATAACTTGATGTCCGCCTGTGATTAAAAATATTAGCTACCTGGTAAGGATATAATACCTCGAAGATGAAAAATGCCAAGGCTGGTTCTAGGTAAATATGAAAAGTAGGCCACAAGTGTTGGACAGTAGCTAGAATCACATTCGTATCAGTTCATACTGTCCTAAGGAGAACCTGAACAGTGGACACTCATGAGACTAGCAGTCAGATACAGCAGTGCCTCTCACACTGCAGATATATAGCTATAAGGCTGTAGGGATGGGGTGCCTAAGCGCCCTCAGATATCAGGATATGCATTTTTTTTTTGTTTTAAAGATTTTATTAGCAATTTCAAGTACAAAGGGAAGCAAAACTGCAGGTAAGGGGAAGCCTTACCCCAAAATCACAATAATTAAACAACAAGATAAAGACTGTATGGACAGCTGCAAGAAAAACAATGCTTCAATTCCGCATCGTCCCCAGACCCAGCGCCTGGCACCCCAAGTGGGCACAAACTGTACCTGGGCATGGGACCGGACCGAGACGGCCACCCGCCAAGTGAGCCTTGCATAAGCAAAGACCATCTTAACTCCTGAAGCAAAAACTTGAGAACATGTGTGACCATACATTAAATGCATTGATAAAATAACCTAGAGATCAGAAAAAAGGAGGAAAAGAGAAAGGAGGGAGAAACAAAAGGAAAAAGAAAGATGATTGGCAGAAGGAGGAGGGAACAGGCACCAGGGAGGCATTAACTGACCGCACATAGAATCTTAAGAAATGGGCAAGTGGAGATAAGATCGCCAAGGATCCCATATCATGTCAAATTTGGCCGAAGAATCCAGGAGGATATTGGCATATTTTTCCTGAGTCATTATCCAAGTGATCTTTTTTTTGGCTGCGTTGAAGGAAACCACGGGTTTCTTCCACGCCTTTGCTAAAGTTAATTTAGCTCCTAAAAGAATAAAATGGGTTAATTTGTTTAACGACTTAGAGAGTCCGGCTGGTCTGAGATTTAGTAACGTGACCTCCGGGTCTTGTGGTATAGGCTGGCCTGTAACTTTTCGCAACATCAAAAAGATCCTGTTCCAAAAGCCCCTAATCTTGGGGCATTCCCACCAAGTGTGGAAGTACGAACCCTGAATGTGGCAGCCTCTAAAGCATAGTGGGGAAGAATTCATGAACATGGAGGCGAGTCGAGCAGGGACCAGATACCAACGGGAGATCACCTTCACACTAGCCTCCATCAATGTAATGTTTACTATTCCCTTGAAGGATCTCAGAAAAAGGTCAAACCATCTGTCCGCTTCCCAACTCACGCCCAGTTCCCCCTCCCAACTCCTGGCATATGGGGGTTTCTCAGGGTGGTCAATCAGTGACGCATATATTATAGAGACTCCTCCCTTTTGAGAGGGGGTTTCAGAACACCATTTTTCATAAGGTGACTCCTCCTGAGGCCCGTGTGGTCCTCCAGATCATTGCTATGAAATGGTGAATTTGTTGAAATCAAAACCTTTCAAATGGGGGCATATCCAATGCCTCAAAACAATGCTCCAGGGAGATGGGGCCAGAGGATGAGAGAAAGTGTCCAATTCTGTAGAGACCCTTATTCGTCCACCATCTGAAAGCTTGGATATCCTGGCCAGGGGGGAAATGCGGATTATTGAAGATATGTTGTAGAGGGCGGGAAGAAGAAGCCAGCTTTGTGGTATTGAATAGATGATTGCACAGGGTTAATGAGTGAGATAACGTGGGGGATAGGATAGCAGGCCTAGATTTAGGAGGAGACCATACCAAGTAATCTAGAGTATTAAGAGGGACTGCCTGCCTCTCAATACCAATCCAGTCAGGTCTATTTGTCCTAGCATAGATAGTGGAGAACTGAGCCAGTTGGGCCGCTTGGTAGTACCTCCAGAGGTTAGGAAGTCAGAGGCCCCCTTGAGAACGGCGTCTCCACAGGACCTCAGCTGGGCAACGAAAACCCTTATTACCCCAAATAAATTTTTTAATCTGGGACTGTAGTTTGAGTAGATGAGGCTTACTAATTGGGATGGGTAGGGCTCTAAAAAAATATAGAATCCTTGGAAGGAGGGTCATCTTGACCGAATTCACTCGGCCCAACCAGGAGAGACCCAATTTACCCCAAAGGATAAGGTCTTCTTGGAGTTGTTTATATAATGGTGGATAGTTGATTGAATAAAGGTGATCAATCCTAGATGTCAGTTTGATACCCAAATATCGGATCTGTGTTGGGTTCCAGGTAATATCATAACTATTTTTGAGCTGTTGAACTATCCCCTCCGGAACATTTACATTGAGGGCCGCGGACTTAGACAGGTTAATCTTAATCCTGAGGCCCTACCGAAATCCTGTAACAGTTTAATAATGTTAGGGACCGAGACAAGGGGGGACGATATAAATAGTAAAAGGTCATCCGCAAGGGCACATTTAGGGGCGTGGCTTGCGCGCGCACGAGGATGGCTGCTTAAGCTGTGAGCTCCGCCAAAGACCGGACACAGAGCGACAATTTACCGGGCTCCCCAGCATCTACCACAGCCACAAATGAGCATGGAAACCCCCGCTCATCGCTCCACCACACAGCGCAAAAGGAAGGAGTCCCGGCAACCCCAGAAGGTGACGGACTTCTTCTTTAGGCCGGCGCCGGCTCAGGAGGGAGGGCAAGATGGCGGCGGAGGACAGGCCACGAGCGGCCCCTCGGCCTACACAGATCTCCCGGACGCGGATGATGGCAGAGATCAAGGACAACTCCTCATCTCTCCGCAGCATTCCCAGCCAGCGAGCCCAACTTCACACAGCCCAGCGAAAGCGCGGATGATGATGGATTCACCCCGCCATGAGGCCAGTGCAGTGAGTACAGATAATAGGTCTGAAGGCCCTACCACGACACTATCACCAATAGCAACATTCCCTACCACCGGACAGCCTGTTTTAGATACCACGATGAAAGACATGCTAATCTCACTGCAGTCCTCACTCATGTCCAGCCTGACTTCCCTTATCCACAAAGTGACCACTGATATGCAGCAGATGGGAGACAGGGTGCACTACATGGAAACTAAAATGGCAGAGTGTACACATACAGTCAATGACCTAGTGGATGTGTATGAGGAACAAAAGGAAGAGAACTGGTGGGTGAGATCTAAATTAGCAAATTTAGAAGACCGCAGTCGCCGCAATAACCTGAAGCTGCGAGGGATCCCAGAATCAGTTATGCCGTCTGATTTGCACAAATACGCTACTGATTTGTTTTCATCACTTCTACCAGAAATGCCCCCATTGGAATTACTGATTGACAGGATCCATAGGATTCCCAAACCAAACCACCTTGCGGACTCAGTTCCAAGAGACACCCTATTAAGAATCCACTTTTTTTCTACTAAGGAACAAATCATAGCAAAGACCAGGACCGTGAAAATCCTCCCCCATCCCTATGACGGAATACAGGTGTTTCCTGATCTCTCCCAACACACCCTCCAAATGAGGAGGCAGCTGAGGAATATAACAAAAGCGCTGGCAAATCATAAAATGACCTACCCGGCCACTTTATTGGTGACCAGAAACGGTACCCAACACTCTATATCCTCATTAGAACAGGGCCTAAAATTGCTCCACTCCTGGGGTATCATCCCAGAACAAGTGGAAGATAGAAATAAACCTCCACCTGGTGACCGGCAGCAGTGCAGAGGGACTTCCGGTAAAGGCACACACCGCTGACAGTAAACACATGCCCGCTAAAGCATACTATGCGAGGCACACCCGGTCTAGTCACAGCTCTAACGAACTAACCTCTGAACTTTACCCCCCCAGGCAGCAACCTAAGGTTACAAGGCTGCGTTTCTGTATTGTACCCTCGGGTACCTCCTGTATACATCAGAGTTTCAAGTTGCTAACCTGTATTTGCCTTTATTTTTCGCTCTCTATTTTTCTTTTGTTTTTTTGTCTATTCCCCACATCCTGAATACACATCTCTATGGATGCAACCTCTATGCGGCAACCAGCAGTAACACAAGAGAAGACTCATTGAACAAGTCCACACCGGACAACTTTCATCCCTTCCTGTCAACATCTCAGTTCGAGGCCACTGAACCGGAACAGTAGATCTCGTCAACTATGAGTAAACTAATTCACACCACTCTTCCAACACCATGCCCATCAAAGTACTGTCTATCAATGCTAACGGGCTGAATCACCCCGCCAAACGATCGTCACTCTGGAAATTGGCAACCACAACCAACAGCGACGTGCTTTGCTTCCAAGAGACACATTTTTTAAAAGACAACCACCCACCTTGCACACATCGTCAATTTCCACATGTATTTGAAGCTTCCTACTCCAAGAAGCAAAGAGGCATACTTGTCGCTATAAGGGACTCTGTCCACTTTCAACTACACCAATCCCTAAGCAACCCAGAAGGGCGCTTTTTGATACTGATATGCTCTGTAAACGCTACCCCCCTGACTCTGGTTTCCATCTATGCCCCCAACCAAAGGCAAATCCCCTTTCTGAAGAGCATTCTTAAACGGATTGAAAAATTAAAACAGGGCAATCTTACTGTGTGGGGACTTTAACCTTGTTCCGGACAACTCCATGGACTCTTCTGGGAAGACTCTCAGGCAGGCCCCCTCGTTGGGTTGCCTGCTCTCTGATAATGACCTGTATGATATTTGGCGATGCTGGCATGCCAGCGAGAGAGACTACACCTTTCTCTCTCCCAGACATCACACATACTCGAGGATAGATTTATTTATATCTCACAAGGAGATTTTGCATAATGTCACATTCTACCCACCACCTGGTCGGACCATGCCCCGATTATACTGACCTTAGCAGACACCAGCTACAACACCAGGCCGCTACTATGGCGAGCCAGCAAATTTCTCATCCATAATCACAAATATAATGCTGCTCTGAGACAGCAACTAACAGACTACTTTTGAACAAATGTAGGGTCGACCTCTGATCCGGTGGTGGTGTGGAATGCCCACAAGGCAGTACTAAGAGGAGCTCTAATTCAAATGGGTTCCAGGGAAAAAAAAAGGAAACCAAATGGACATGCTGACTAGAGACCTGAAAGACTTGGAGACTCAAAACAAAGCGTCACCAACAGACCAATTATCCAACAAAATATTTTCGCTGCGTCTTGAACTCAGATCCCTCCTATTGGAGGGCCACGATAAGGCACAGAGAAAATATAAAGCCACACTGTACACAATAAGCAACAAAGCAGGCAAAGCACTGGCAGCGTATATAAAGGGTCAAAGATCAAAGACGAAAATAACACAACTATTCCACCACACCTCTAACGAAAAACTATTAAAACCTCAGGACATAGCGGACGCTTTCAGTCTATATTACAAAGACCTATACAACCTAAACTCGGACCCACACACACACCAACCCACTCCCAACAAAATCAAGCAATTCCTAGACCAAATACAACTACCCTCTCTAGATGACCAACAACTAGCGTCACTAAACGAACCTTTCACCTCATCTGAAATACTAGAAGTAGTCCACGCGTTACCCAATTCGAAAGCGCCTGGTCCAGACGGGTTCACGGGTGAATATTATAAATCATTTAGCGATATTTTGACCCCGCATCTATGCAATGCCCTGAACTCGTCGGCATCCAGCGCATATTTACCACCAGAAATGCTCGAAGCAATTATAATTACACTTACGAAACAGGGCAAAGTGCCCACGTCTGCCAAAAATTTCCGCCCAATCTCGCTCCTCAATATGGATTCCAAAATTTGTGCAAAACTACTTGCCAACAGGATAGCCAAAATGCTACCTACCCTAATCCATAATGACCAGACGGGCTTCACAAAAGGCCGCCAGACCTCTGACGCAACTAGGAGGCTAATTGATATAATCCACTATGCAGAATCCACTGGAACGCCTTCTCTGCTCCTCTCACTGGATGCAGAGAAGGCGTTCGACAGGGTTCACTGGACTTATCTCGCCATGGTTCTAGAAAAATTCGGCTTTAAAGGACAAATCTTAAACGCCATAATGGCACTATACACGAATCCCTCCGCGAGAGTATACACCCAAGACGCCATATCCATGCCATTTCGAATTTCAAATGGGACAAGACAGGGGTGCCCCCTATCCCCTCTGATTTTTAATATGGTAATGGAACCATTGGCTGAACACATCAGAACTAATCCCAAAATCTCAGGTATCTCGATAGCAGCAAGGGAGCACAAGATCAGTCTGTTCGCTGACGATGTTATTCTAATATTAGGCAACCCCAACTCATCCTTCCCAGAAGTCCAAACTATTCTGAGCAAGTTCAGTGAGATTTCATTATATAAAGTAAACGACACCAAGTCATCAGTTCTGCCCATAAATATTGACGCCACATCACGCATATACCTCCAAGCACAACACCCATACTCTTGGATAGAAGATGAAATCCCATACCTAGGCATCCAACTAACTAAATCCACTAAAAGCCTATTTAAAGCAAACTATCTCCCCCTGAAACAACGCCTACAACAATACCTCAGCTCACTATCCAGATATGAACTATCCTGGATGGGTAGGCTAGCGGCCTTTAAAATGAATTTCCTCCCTCAAATGTTGTACATTTTCCGTACACTTCAAATACCAATTCCATTGAGCTACTTCAAGTCCCTTCAAACCATATTGTCTAGATACCTATGGATGGGCAAGAGGCCTAGGAGCTCTCATCACATTTTGATCAAACATAAACTAGCGGGGGGGGGGGGTCTGGTGGATATCAAAGATTACTTCCTAGTAGCAAATCTCACCAGCTTAAAAGACTGGTTCCGTCCGACCCCCAACACCGCTTGGGGACAAATAGAAGCCTCATATTTAATTAACAGATCCCTTAAAACTTGGATTCTCAGTATCCAATTGGGCACCAAGACACTTCCCTCACTGCCCCCGACTATGGTCGCCACAGCCTCGGCGTGGAAAACATTGCTCCACACCTCAACTGCCGTACCAGACAGGATGTTGGTTCATACACCACTACAATCTCTTCAATACATCATCCCCTCATTCCCTACAGCACAGTGGATAAACAAGGGCATCCTTTCCATTGAGGACATTTACGATGCAAATAACATACACCCATTCGAGACACTCCAGAAGATATACGACCTACCGCCCTCGGAAAACTACAACTACATAAAACTGAAACACGGACTTAGCCAGCACAAAAAACCAACCACCAAGCTACCAAGACATATATGGTCATACCTCAATACGGAGGAAAGCGAGATTAGAGGAATCTCTGCCTTCTACAACTCACTCCAATTGAAAGACACGCTACACATAACATACAACTTGTTGCAATGGGAAAAAGACTTAGGCGAAAGTTACTCACCACAACAATGGCGCTTAGCATTAAAACATACCTTCTCGGCCACTAGGAGTTCCTCCTTGTGGGAATTAACGTTTAAATGAACGCAGAGATGGTATCTCACTCCAGTACGGCTATCCAAATTCTCTAAAAACAATGACACCTGTTGCTGGAGACAATGCGGTCTCAAGGGAGACCTCTTCCACTTGGTGTGGGGATGCCCGCGTCTGCGCGCCTACTGGAATGAGGTCTTCTCGTTAATCACAGAGGTCCTACAACTAAATACACCACCTTCTCCCCAACTTGCTATTTTAAGCCTGGGGATTGACAAGTACCCCCCCAATACTCGCCCCATAATGCTAAATATTCTCCTAGCAGCTAGATTAAATATTACACGCAGGTGGAAATCGGCGATGACTCCCACAACCAAAGAGGTAATTGAAACCTTAGCCCTCCACTATACTTACGAAACTCTGATGGCACTCAAACTTAATAATGTAAGAGCTGTAAACACAAAATGGAATAAGTGGACACAATGGTACAATGACCGCTTCGGGACTAACTAGAGACTACATTTCACTGATAGAATTTTGCACTCCGGGACCCCTGTGGACTCCCGGTGCCCCCACGCCGCCGCTAATGATCCCATTGGGGGTGGCGGTGTGGTCAGGAGGCACGGGGAAGAACCATGGGGAAGGCCTGAGAGTATAACTAACGTCGCCCCCGCTCACTAGAGGACCTCTGAAGATCCTGAGTGGGGGAGCCCACATCACTCTCGAAGGTATAGAGACAACATCAATTATTAATGTCTAGTGACCTAGCCGTTAGGAAAGGATGGATGTTCGTATTCTGAGATGTGGGACAGTTACTGTCAGTTCCTTTTCTTTGAGATATGTTTTGTTTGATATGTTACACTTGATTTAATTATGCAAGACAAAATGGCAAAGTAATGTTGAACGTGTAAAGCTGTTTTTCGCATCTCGATAACTTTGTATTGTTAAAAGTCAAAAAACCTTTTCAATAAACACTAATTGAAAAAAAAAAAAGGGCACATTTGTGGGTGCAAGGACCACATTTCACCCCCTTAATGTCAGGGTGTTCTCTAATGGCTATCGCCAATGACTCGATGGCGATTGCAAAGATCAATGGGGAGAGTTGGCAGTCCTGTCTGGTACCTCTGTAGATGTTGAACGGATCGGAAAAAAAGTTTTGCAATCTAATGTTAGCTCTAGGATTGGAGTATAAAGCTTTAAGAGTTTGTAAGAAGCGCGGGCCAAACCCCCACCGCCCCAAGACCTCAAATAGCTAGGGCCATTCCACAGTGTCAAATGCCTTTTGGAGATCAACTGATAACACAAACCCTTCCTGACCCGAAGTCCCGCCCCACCCCGACCTGAGAAGTGAAGTAAGATCCACAGCCCTGCGAATTTGGTCGGGGGCCCTGTCTACCGGGTATGAAGCCCACTTGGTCCCTATGGATATAGTCTCCAATGAAAGCTGACAATCTATTAGATAGGATTTTAGTTAAAATCTTTAGGTCGTTGTTAATTAAAGATATGGGCCTGTAGTTACCGACCTCTGAGGGGTCTTTTTTTGGTTTAGGAATAATCGTGATAGTGGCCGAGTTGAGATCCTCATTGACAGACGTACCCCCTGCAGAGAGTTAAAGAATTTTGCTAACTGTGGGGCTAAGATAGACCCAAATTGTTTGTAGTACCCAGTAGAGAACCCATCCAGACTGGGAGCAGAGCCCCTTTTAAGATGTTTGATTACCTCTAGGATTTCCGTTTCCATAATTGGAGCTTCTAAAGATCGAATATGGTCTGTGTCTAGGGTGGGAAGAGGAACGCTATCAAGGAAATCGGAGGGGAAGGTGGAGGGATCTGGGATCTCCGATTTGTAAAGCTTGGCGTAGTAATCTTTGAAAGTGGCCAAAATCTTATGAGGGTTTTGAGTGAGGGTCCTTGAAGAGTCTGTCACCCTAGGAAAGGAAAAGGATCTAAATTTTGGGGATAGTCTGGAAGCTAGACTGGGGCCTACTTGATCTTTCCTAAGGTAGAATTTGGCGTTTGACCATTGCACCTGGTTTTCAGTCTGAGAGGTTAAGGCCAGATTTAGGGCAATCCTGCTCGCCTCCAGCTTGGCTCGCGACTGGGGAGAGGGGCCTTTCTTATGTAACCTAGCAAGCTTGTGAAATTCCTGCTCTAATTTAATTAAATTGCTCTTCCTCTCCTTCTTTAGTTTAGCAGCAAGATGCATAATCTTGCCCCGCATAACCGGTTTATGTGCAGCCCAAAGAGTCATAGGTGTAACTTCCGAGCCCGAGTTGAGACTAAAGTATTCTTTAAGTTCAGCCCCTAATAAAGTGCAGTGGACCGGGTTATGGACCTGCGTTTGTCTGGGACTTAAGGTGTATTACCACTATCGAGTGATCTGAAAGAGGGGAATCCCTTATAAAGGATTTAGTTACCAAAGGGATAGAGTGGGCCCCCAAAAAAATATGATCAATCCTGGCCAGGGACTGGTGTGGGGCGGAGTAATGGGTATAATCATTCATGTTCGGATTGCATTCCCTCCATATATCTACTAGGCCTGATGAGTTAAGGAGTTTAGCCAACTTCAGACTCCTTTATGGGGGTTGTAGGGGGCGGGATCGGGCCGACCCTGACTTGTCCAACATGAAGTCCAGGGCGGTGTTAGAGTCACCGCCCAATATCACGGTACCCTCAAAATGCGGGGAGATGAAGCTCAGCATGGCTCTAAAGAATTGGATCTGCCTCGAATTTGGTGCATAATAGGAGACCAGCGTGAATGTGCGCCCCCTAATGTCTCCTATCAAGAGAATAAATCTGCCCTCCGGGTCTCGGAGTTCTTTACGGGTATGGAATCCGAGGCCTTTTGCAAAAAAGATTCCTACCCCTCTCGTCTTATCCGGAGCATTCGCCAGGAAGAAGTGGGGAAAGCCTGCATGGATAAAGCTAGGGTTGAATTGAGTGGGGAAGTGAGTTTCTTGAAGTAAAAGGACCTCTAGATGCTTGGATTGAGCGGCCTGGAAGTACTTTTTACACTTCATGGGGGAATTGAGGCCTTGGACGTTATGGGAGGCTATTTTCAAAATTTCTGATAGGTTATCAGGGGAAGACATGATGAAAATTGGTGGAAATACAAGCGTCACTGATGATCAACTCACCCAAGCTTGACAGAGCTGTAATGAAGGAAAAATGACTCTCACCGGTGAAGTTCTGGAGTTCATCCTGCCCTTCAGGGAAGGTCCTCCCCGATGCCTGGAGAAGAACCAAAAAGGGGAGACAAAAAGGAGAGAAAGAGAAAGAAGGAAGGACAGAGAGATAAAGAGATAAAGAAAAGGGGGGATGGCCAGAAACGGCCATTCCCAACAGAAGTCAGGGGATGGGAGCCGGAGAACCAGCCCCCATGCCCCAAAATCGGCATTGTAACATCTGCCTAATCGGCAGCATCACATCTGGTCCCGGGCAAGCCATCTGGACACGCCCAAGATCAGAGGGAGGAGCATGCTTACTACCCCATCCCCTAAACAACCCTTGGCATATAAAGTAACCAGGAACATCCCCTAGAAAGAGCCATGTTGCTCAGGAACCACCCAGAGCCCCCCCGGGGGAGGCATCCCAGACAAGGGGGAAGGGAGGGAGGCGGGGCACGTCCCGATGGGACAACCTCCACCATCCCACCCTCCTCAGCCAGGAGGACCCCCGGCATTCCAACCCAGAATTCAAGCTAGAAATCTAACATATCCAATAAGGATCAACATGCTCCGTCCTGAGGAGGAGGAGACAAACCATAAAGCCTTCTCGTTAACCCAAAAATAAGGGGATACCCGCCAGATGGAGGCCTCCAGGAGGGACCCCCAATAAGGCCGCCCAATCCCTTCCGCTCCGGGCACCCACCCCGCCCTGAAACCCATCACAACAATGAGAACGAGCAGGGTGGATCCCGGGCCGAAGTGAGCAGCAAACTGGGGCCCCCCGGATAACCCAAGTTGGGTCTCTACACCCTAAACAACCTGAAAAAAACAATGTTAACATAAGAGACATTTATCTCTGTAACAAGATCATTGGCAATAGCCATAGTACTTAAAAGAAAGCAGTTCTAAACAATTGCGACTCTCAAGAGGAATCTTCAGACTGAAATAGGAACCCTAAGAGGTCCTAAGGACATCAAGGTGGGTGGGAGTCTTTGGACCTCTTGGTGTGTTGTTTCTTCCACACTGGGGGGATAGGGCTCTGAGGTGAGGGGCGCTTAGAGGGGCCAGCTGACTTGGAGGGAAGGGAGGATCCAGGTTCCAGAGAGATAATATTCAGCTTAATCAATTGATGTTCCCCTTCAGGGAAGGAGGAAAAGCTGTATCTCTTTCCCTTGAAGGAGAAGGACAGGCGGAAGGGAAAGGACCACCAGTACTTGATGGATTTCTGCGTTAAGGCCTCCAACAAGGGTCTCAGGGACCTCCTCTTTTGAATAGTGGTCGGGGAAATGTCAGCTAAGATTTGAATGGAGTGACTTTGGAAGGAAAGCTGTGGCATATTCCTGGTGAGCTTCATAATCTCCTCCTTGACTGTGAAAAAATGAGTTTTGACTACAATATCTCTAGGCCGCCCGTCAGGGCGAGGAGCCTGTAAAGCTCTATGAGCCCTGTCCAGCTCTAACCTGTGGTCAGGAATATCCGGGATAATTTCTTTAATGAAACAGCGAACTGTCTCTGGAACATCTGAGATGGATTCCGGCAACCCCCTGATACGAAAGTTGTATCTGCGGGAGCGATTTTCCAAGTCCTCTATCTTCGAGAGGGCCATCTCCAGTTGATCCTGGAGGTCCTGGATGCGAGAAGTATTCTGGTTTGCTCTCCCAATTGTTTGGTCTGTCTTCTGTTCGATTGTGTCGATCCTTGAACCCAGATTTTGAAGGTCCGATTGGATCGCAGAGGTAATTTGGGAGGCTGTTTGGGCCAAGCCTTTAGATAACATCTTGGAGAAGGTTTCCATCATAAATCTCAAATCCGAGTGAAGTGTTAGAGAGGGGGACCCCAAGTCAGAAGGGACTCCCGCGTTAGGAATTTGGTCCTCCTTTGGGCAGGAGAACATTTCGTCTAGGGTCCTTTCCAGCAGCGATACTGTGGAAGCAGGAGACAGGGCCTGGGGGTTGGTTGATCCAGGTGGCTGGGGAGCCTGGGCAGGGAGAATTTGCGATCACCCTCTGTTCCAGCCTCCATGTCCTCGAGATTGACGTTAGGGTCTGGTTGTGAACCCGGGGGCATGGACTTTGTACAAGGGGTCTGAGTATTGAAGACCGGGTGTTTTGAGATGTCCCTTCTCACTGCAGCGGCATACATAGGGAGCGAACTCTGACTGCAGACACCCAACAATAAAATGGATTAAGAGAGAGTCACTATCTTCAGAGATTGCTCTGGAGAGCAGGAGGCCTAATTGTTACGCTGAATAAAACAAAAGTTGCAATAGCATCATATATTAGTACTCAGAATGTAAGTTCCTTCCCAGTGTGGAATATATTGCAGACAGTCAAATAAAAAGGGGAAAAAGGGGGATCCTCAGGGCTCTAGCTCCACTGAAGGAGACCTTAATCTGAAGGCCCCAGGGTCAATGTCATAGCAGGAATCGCCTGCACGTGGAAAGGGGATATGTGACACCTCACCTGAGCACCAGCGAAGGGAGACATCCAGGGCTGTGCCTATGGCGGTGACTGCTATGGCTGCATGTCCATAAGTGTCAGTCTGAATCCTCTATGAGGCTGAAGGTTAGCAAGGTTCCTGTAGAGACCATGCGATCCCCGGAGGGGTGCTGAAGAGAGCTCTCTTTCAGCCCTGGGGGCGATGGAAGCCTCCGTCCCTTGAGCTCCAGGCACTCCAGTCCGTGGCCTCCCCTCGCAAGTAGGCCGCAGCCGCGGCCTCGCTTAACTGCCACAACCAACCTGGGCTGCACTGGGGCACCGAGAGTTCTGCTGAGTTCCCGGAGGGAACCTCGATGTGTCCCACTTTCTTGGGGCTCCGGGTGAAGCTGTCTCGGTCCTGGATGGCCGCTCAAATCGGGCTGAGAGGAGAGGGTAGAGCGGAGCTCCGTGGCTAAGCTGCCATTACGGAGACCCTGCGCATGCGCACTCAGGATATGCATTTTTAATACTCAGGAGTAGTGTTGAGCGAACCCTGTAACGTTTGGGTCCGTACCGAACTTTGGGGTGTCCGGAACCCGGATCCGAACACGGACATTTCAAAAAACATTCGAGTTCGGGTTCTGGGTTCTGGTAGTTGATTACGCATGTTGAATAGCTTCAGGGCAGCCAATCAACAAGCGTTTCACTGGTTTGCCCTTAGAAGCCATCACAGCCATGCCTACTAATGGCATGGCTGTGATTGGCCAGTGCATCATGTGACCCAGCTGGAGTCCTTTGATGCTGCAGTCACATGCTCTCTGAGACTCTGAATATTATAGGGAGAGGAAGCTGCCAGCGTTTTTGTGAGGGACAGATTGCAGACATTTTAACAACTGATCCTGCATCCTGAGATTACTACTACTATTGCTCTGAGGGACAGATTGCAGAAATTTGAGAATCAAGATTTCACATACTGCTGCTTTGAGTGACAGATTGCAGATCAAATTCTGCCTAACCCAACAATCGTTACAATCGTACACAACAATCAGATTGTGGGATCGTACACAACGATCAGATTGTGGGAGTAATTTGAGATTTAACATACTGCTGCTTTGAGTGACAGATTGCAGATCAAACCCTGCATTACACAATGATCTGACTGCACTAGGTAGAGGCTTCTTCTTAGAGGGACAGATTATTGTTCAAAAATCATTGCCTACTCCTATAGGGCCAGGTTCCAGCTGTTGCTATATGTGACACATTATTGTTCAAAAATCATATCCTAGTTCTAAAGGGAGAGCTTCCAGCTGTTGCTGTAAGTGACAAATTATTGTTCAAAAATCATCTCCTAGTTCTAAAGGGAGAGGTTCTAGCTGTTGCTGTAAGTGACACATTATTGTTCAAAAATCATCTCCTAGTTCTAAAGGGAGAGCTTCCAGCTGTTGGTGTGAGCGGTGCATTTCTTGCACCAAAATAAAAAGTCTGGCTACGTTGGTGTTTAAAAAAAAAAAAAAAAGGTATTAATTGGTATTAATAAATACTTACATAGGGCTACATAGTACATTTGCGGGCACAATGAGGAGAGCAAATAAGGGACGTGGCCATGGTGTTGCTGGTGATGCTGGTGCTGCTGGTGTTGGTGGTGTCGGTGAACCTTCTGTTGGAAGGAGAGGACATGGTCGAGGTGTGCCAGCTACACGCACAAGGGAAACACTTTCCTCAGGTAGCCAACAGAACCTTCACTGGTATATGGTAGGCCAGAATGCCCCTCAACGATTGGTGAGGCCAGAACAAGTACAGATGATAGTAGATTGGGTGGCTGACAATGCCTCCAGTTCCTTCACATTGTCTCCCTCCCGGTCCCTTATTGAAAGCTCAGAGTTGGCACCTGAACCCCATGGACATCTGTCTTTCACCTCAGCCCCTTGTAAATTAGCCAAGCAGTCCTGCAAGAGACTCTTATGCTTTTTGATGACTCTCCTGGTGTTCTTTCCGTGGGCCTTTCATATAGCGCTGCCCCAGAAGTGGAAGATATTGAGTGCACCGATGCCCAACCACTTCTGTTGCAGGATGAGGACATGGAAACACCAGCGCAGCACATCTCTGATGATGATGAAACACAGGTGCCAACTGCTGCAGCTTGCCTCAGTGTGCAGACTGACAAGGAGGGCAGTGGTGAAGGGTGGGTGGAAGATGATGTGAAGGATGATGAGGTCCTAGACCCCACATGGAATGAGGGTCATGCAAGCGACGTGTGCAGTTTGGAGGAAGAGGTGGTGGTCGCACAGAGGCACCAGCACAGCAAAAGAGGAAGCAGGTTGCAAAAGCGGAGCGAGCGTCCCCTAGACAGTAGGCCTGCTACTACCCACTGCACCCAGGGACCTAGCACACCAAAGCCAGCTCAAAGGCATTCCCCCGCGTGGCAGTTCTTCAGACAATGTGCTGACGACAAGACACGAGCGGGTTTGCAAGCTGTGCAATGATAGCCTGAGCCGGGGCATAAATGCTCTCAACCTGAGCACAACCCCCATGACCAGGCATCTAAATTCAAGGCACAAGCTGCATTGGAATAATTACCTCAAAATCCAAGAAAGGTCTCGGCCTCCTCCTGCTTCCTCTTCTGCTGCTGCCTCAACCTCTTCCTCCACCTCTACAGTGACAGTGTCACCTGCCACCCAGCAAACAGACCATATGACAGCAACGCCACCATGTCCGCCACTGTCCCCAAGCATTTCCACATGGTCCCATGGAAGCTTACAGCTGTCCATCTCCCAAACACTGGAGAGAAAGAGGAAGTACCCCCCTACCCACCCGCGATCCCTGGCCCTGAATGCCAGCATTTCAAAATTCCTGGCCTTTGAAATGCTGTCATTCTGTCTGGTGGACACAGACAGTTTCAAAAACTTGATGGCGGTGGCTGTCCCACAATACGTGGTTCCCAGCCGCCACTACTTTTCCAGACGAGCCATCCTTTCCCTGCACAAACAAGTCGGGAACAAGATCAAGTGTGCACTGCGCAACGCCAGTGGCAAGGTCCACATTACCACTGATACATGGACCAGTAAGCATGGGCAGGGACGCTATATCTCGCTAACTGCACACTGGGCAAATGTAGTGGCGGGTGGGCCTGAGCCGGCTAGCCATTTGGAGCATGTCCTTCCACCACCGAGGATTGCAGGGCATTTCTCTTTGCCTCCTGTTGCCTCCTCCTCCTACTGCGCTTCCTCCTCCTCGACCACCTACTCATCCGCTCAGCGTAACACCTTCACCACCAACATCAGCACATCCAGGGGGAAACGACAGCAGGCTGTTTTAAAACTGATATGTTTGGGGGATAAACCCCACACTGCGCAGGAGCTGTGGACGGGTATTGAACAACAGACCAATGAGTGGTTGTTGCCACTGAGTCACAAGCCCGGCCTGGTGGTGTGCGACAATGGCCGAAATCTCGTAGCGGCTCTGGGCCGAGCCGGTTTGACGCACATCCCTTGCCTGGCGCATGTGCTGAATTTGGTGGTACAGAATTTTCTAAAAAACTACCCAGATATATCAGAGCTGCTGCATAAAGTGCGGGCCGTCTGTGTGCACTTTTGGCGTTCTCACCCTGCTGCTGCTCGCCTGTCTGCGCTGCAGCGGAACTTCAGCCTTCCCGCTCACCGCCTCATATGCGACGTGCCCACAAGGTGGAACTCCACCTTGCACATGCTGGAGAGACTGTGCGAGCAGCAGCAGGCAATAGTGGAGTTTCAGCTGCAGCACGCACAGGTCAGTCACTCTGCGGAACAGCAACAATTCACCACCGAGTGGGCCTCCATGCGAGACCTGTGTAGCGTATTGCGGTGTTTTGAGTACTCCACCAACATGGCCAGTGCCGATGACGCTGTTCTCAGCGTTACTATCCCACTTCTATGTCTCCTTGAAAAAACACTTCAGGCCATGATGGAAGAGGATGTGGCACAGGAGGATGAGGAGGAGGAAGAGGGGTCATTTCCACGGTTATCAGGCCAGTTATTCGCAAGTGGCTCAGAGGGTGGGTTCCTGCACCAGCATAGGCCAGGCAAAAATATTCAAGCCAGGGCAGAGTTCTGGAGGACGAGGAGGACGAGGAAGATGAGGAGGAGGAATCGCAGCAGGGTGGCACCCAACGCAGCGCGTGGGCATCACTGGAGCGTGGCTGGGGGGATACAGAGGACACAGATGATATACCTCCCACAGAGGACAGCTTGTCTTTGCCTCTGGGCAGCCTGGCACACATGGCCGACTACATGCTGCAGTGCCTGCGCAACGACAGCTGAGTTGCCCACATTGTAACTTCTTCTGATTACTGGATGGCCACCCTGCTGGATCCCCGTTACAAGGACAACGTGCTGTCCTTAATTCCCTCACTGGCGCATGAGAGGAAGATGCGCGACTACAAGCGCACACTGGTAGAGGCGATGCTGGGGGCATTCCCAAATGACACCGGGGGCTCAGTGGGAGCACAAGGCGAAGGCAGAGGAGGAGGAAGAGGCCACCAACGCAGCTGTGCCACCGCCAGCACCTCAGAAGGCAGGGTTAGCAAACCCTGAAATGTGCCAAAGCTTTGTCGGGCAGCCCCCCCACAACAAACAGCACCACCAGCCGATAGACAACGTCTTAGCAGGAGGCAGCATTTCAGCAACATGGTGCAAGAGTATGTGTGCACTCGCCTACACGTACTGACTGATGGGTCTGCCCCATTCAACTTCTGGGTCTCCAAATTGGCCACATGGCCTGAGCTTGCCGTTTATGCCTTGGAGGTGCTGGCCTGCCCTGCAGCCAGTGTATTGTCTTAACGTGTGTTTAGCATGGCAGGGGGTGTTATCACAGACATGCGCAGCCACCTGTCCACAGCCAACGTGGACAAGCTAACCTTTATTAAAATGAACCAGGCATGGATCCCACAAGACTTGTCTGTACCTTGTGCAGTATAAGCATTTAGACCGGACTCACACAGCCATTCGTATACTTGTTTTTTTGAATAGGCCTCAATATTTTGGGGGCTACCCCAATTATAAACAAACAAAAAAAAAAACAGTGTTGGCTACCTCCTCCTCGACCACCGCCACTTCCACCTACACTGCCACAGTCACGGCCTAGTCAACCTCTAGGTTCCTACTCCACATCAACCCCCCCTTCCCATTTTTTTTATTTGATTTTAATTTATTTTCCCTATCTCCATTTTTTTGTAGAGCACTTGCCCTACTCTTACCCCATTTTACTTCCTTTTGCAGCCCTCTAGCACTTGCCAGGACTTTGTTACAGCCATTTTTGTGCCTAAAAGTTCGGGTCCCCATTGACTTCAATGGGGTTCAGGGTCTGGGATAAAGTTTGGGCAACGTTGGGTGCCGAACCCAGACTTTTTCCTAAAGTTTGTTTGGACCCTCTGAACCCGAACGCCCAGGTGTTCGCTCAACTCTACTCAGGAGCAATTAATAACAAACGGTACATTTTCCGGGTCCTACTTAGGTTTAATTCAAATTTTTAGATGCATGCTATAACATAGCAAATCTTAACTTTTTGGACATCAGTCCACTTTAAGTTTGAGGGTTGTAAAATCTGCAGCCAAACATCTACAAGCAAATAAAAAGTAAAAAAAAAAAACACAAAAGTATATACATACAATTGTACAATCCAGCTGGAAACAATTCCTCACCATCTTGGATGGGACAGATTACCAGAAGATCAGTCTACAATGATTTACGATCATTATTACTGTGTGTGTGTTAAAGGCAATCTGTGCTGAGGACGCATGGAGGCTTCCAATGCTTACCTATTTTATGAAAATGCTAGCTGTCTGGCCAGGGGCATATCATGAAACAAGTGGGCCCTAGGCATTGATTTTTTTTTTAAAAATGTGGGCATGGTTTAAATTGCGCTAAATATTGGGCTTAGCTTAAAAGGGATGTGGTTTAATAGAGCCTGAGGTGACTTACATCGTGCAGAATGCCATAATGCTATATAGGGAATGTACAGCACGGAGTGTATGGCGGTGGGTAGTATGTACAGGAGAGGGGTATGGAATGTATGGTGGTGGGTATTATGTGCAGGAAAAGAGTGCAGAGTGTATGGAGGTGGGTTGTATGTGCAGGAGAGGAGTGCAGAATGTATGGAGGTGGGCAGTATGTGCAGGAGAGGAGTGCAGAGTGTATGGAGGTGGGTAGTATGTGCAGAAGAGGAGTATGGAATGTATGGTGGTGGGTATTATGTGCAGGAGAGGAGTGTGGAGTGTATGGAGGTGGATAGTATGTGCAGGAGAGGAGTATGGAATGTATGGAGGTGGGTAGTATGTGCAGAAGAGGAGTATGGAATGTATGGTGGTGGGTATTATGTGCAGGAGAGGAGGGCGGAGTGTATGGAGGCGGGTAGTATGTGCATGAGAGGAGTGCGGAGTCTATGGTGGTGGGTAGTATGTGCAGGAGAGTAGTGTGGAGTGTATGGAGGTGGGTAGTATGTGCAGGAGAGGAGTATGGAATGTATGGTGATGGGTAGTTTGTGCAGGAGAAGAGTGCAGAGTGTATGGAGGTGGGTAGTATGTGCAGAAGAGGAGTATGGAGTGTATGGTGGTGGGTAGTATGTGCAGGAGAGAAGTGTGGAGTGTATGGTGGTGGGTAGTATGTGTAGGAGGGGAGTGCGGAGTGTGTGACGGTGGGTAGAATGTGAAGGTGAGGAGTGCGGAGTGTACAGCGGTGGTTAGTATGTGCAGGATGGTGTCAGTAGGGCAGCAGATGGTGTCAGCAGTTCTTTATTTTTTTCATTATTTTTTTACAATGTCATTTTTTAGTATCTTTTATTTTTTCAAACCACTTTTTGGGGTCCAGTGGATGATATCAGTAGGGCAGTGGACGGTGTCAGTAGAGCAATGTACAGTGTCAGAATTGTTTTTTATTATTTTCTGCAATTTTATTTTTTAATAAATTTTTTACACTGTTTTTTGTAGTTTTTTTCACAATAATTGGGGGGGTAATGGACAGTGTCAGTAGGGCAGTGGTCGGTGTCAGTACTTTTAATTTTTATTATTTTTAAAATTTTCTTTTTTAAAATATTTTTTGTAATAAGGTAAAGATTATCCTTGCGTGTTCTTTATGCCTCCATACTAAGTGTCCCTATGAGGGCTCGTTTACACTATCTCTATTGCATGGAGGCATGCTGCATTTTTACACACTACAATTTACCACATCACATATCATTGCACGACTACAGCATGTAAAAATGTGCTGCGGTGCATTGATGTGATTGAAATGTCTTTTTGTGATACTTTCATAGATAAAAAAATGTAAACAGTGCCTTGCATTGTAACAATGCAAAGTGTGCCACCCCTCAATGTCCCTACAAAATGAACACAAGCCCGCACGTGTTTTAGCTTGAGTGCTGGTGTGAATGAGCCCTGATACTAATCTCCATGCTAGACTGAAGCAAACGTAATGACAGACTTGGCTGTTCAAGATCTTAAAGCATCAAGCATGAATAAATAGTATAGAGAGAGAGGCTACCCTTTAAAAATACACTACAGACCTTACCATCCTTCAGCCAAAAAATGCTACTGCCTACCTTCCTAAGTAATTTTTATTGAATAGGGAGAACTCAATCACTTTGCAACACTAGTTTCAGAGAGAAGAATGGAGGAGCCTTTTCTGGCTAGCAAAGGTTATATCGGATACTTTGCGCTGCCTGCGCATTGGAATGACATTTACTTTTAAAAAAGTTTAAAATGTCCGACAGTTTTGGCTTAGCGTGGCTGCTCGATATACCACAAAATGACTGGGGAAATCAATGCTTTTCCATCTACGAACTATAACAGATCTGGTTGCAATTAAAATGACATAATGTACTTCTAAACTTGATAGCAAAGGCTTATATGCCTATCTTGAGAAGTGCCAGTTCTGGACACAACTTTATAATAAGTGTCATTTCAGATATAAATCAAAATACTGGAATCCAAAATCTAATAAGTGTTTTTTTCCATTCCTATAATAAGAGAAATAGCGTGTCTTGCTGCCTGCACTCCCCCAATTATGTCCAGATGTATTAAATGTATTTTTGAAAGTTTGAATTTTAAGTACCAAGAAGAATCTTTTCGGATTCCCAGTGATTCATGAAAATAAATTGTAAAAGCATTTAAATGTATTAATAAACTGGGAAAAGAAAAAGATTTAGAAAAGAAAAAGATTAGAAAATCGAACATTATAATGATTTTTTAGTTACAGTTCTGTCCTCTATGGGACAATCAAAAACAAATTGTACTAACAATAACAAGTTGGGGAATCATATTGGTTCTAGTAATGATGGTTCATTTCTGGAGACAGAGGTAGCTGAGGAACTGGCTCTGTTAAAGCTTAATAAACCAATGGGCCCTGATGGTATTCATCTCAGAGTTCTAAGAGAACTTTGAGGTATAGTTGTTGGACCAGTAACGGATTTTTTAAATCAATCTCTTCTAACAGCCCATGACTGGCAGACAGTTAACATTGGACCTATCAACAAGAAGGGCAGCAAAGTAGAAGCTGGAAATTACAGGCCAGTGAGTTTAACATCAGTTGTTGTCAAGTTAATGGAATCACTTAAAAATACACAATTTGCTGGACCCAAAGCAGTATGGCCTTACTGAGGGCAGATCATGTCAAACTAATCTGATTGATTTTTTTGACTATATTACCAATGTTTTGGACCAGGATGGTGGTGTGGACATAGCATATCTTGATTTCAGCAAAGCATTTGATACAGGCAATTGATAGAGTTTGCCCCCATCATTCCTCTTGCTACTGCAAGCCTATACAAGCTTCAGCTATGAATCCACTGTCTCCTTCAAAACTGTTGTCAGATCAGCCATGGCAGGGGCAGGTGGCAAGTCAGATCTCATAACTTGGGGTAAAAAAAAACACTTGGCAATATGTGGCAAAGTACTACATGCATTTTGTCCCATAACAAATAGAATTATGACAATAAAAAATATATTGAATAATCGTCTATCATTTTGCTAGCTGAGAAACCTTTTAGTGAGTTTAGAGCAGGGTTTCTCAACCAGAGTTCCGTGGAACCCTAGGGTTCCTCCAGAGGTTGCTAGGGTTTCCTCGAGCAATGGTCAATTTCTACCTCTCAGATAAATTCCCAGTGAGATCATTGATCTTTTTAGCTATTTGTAAAGGGATAATTCTACTCAATGACTACAAGTGTAAGGAGCATTCTTCCCATTGACCATCACAATAATGTATCGTGAGTTGTAGATTTTTAATTTTAAACAGGGGTTCTCGGGGACCAAAGAATTATTTCAAGGGTTCCTCGGTGTTGAAAAGGTTGAGAAAGGCTGGTTTAGAGTATTATCTAAATCTGAGTATGAGGTATCATATAAATCTGAAGGGTTGATTGTTGACTCAGTGGCACCTTCAGGTTTCCCCTGCAGGCTCTAGCAATGTTTACCACATGCCATATTGATATCAGCCCTAGCATTACTCTTTAAGATCTGGCACATGATGTCACTATTGTGAGTCAACAGCGCTGGACAAGAGGAGTTCTCCATGTTAGTAGAAAATGTGGAGGTAGAATAAACTCTAAAACCATGTCAGATGTTAAAAAAAGCAAGAAGAACAGCCACAATTACACACGTTTGTAACTGCAGTACAAAGTTCTGGGAAGAGTACTTTGATGGGGCACAATAATGTTTATAGAAGAGCAAGTGCATGATTCACAGTTGAGCTACACCCATGGGATGTGGTCACCGATGTGAATAAAATAAGGGAGTTTTTTTATGCATATTTTTTCTATTGCAAGTTTAAATAAAAAATCAATGTTTGTCACTGAGCTCCAAAGCAAATGTAGTGTTGTCACTGTGCACCAAAACAAATTTATTGTTATCACTGTGCAACAAAGCAAACTTAGTGTTGTCACTGAGCACCAAAGTAAATTTAATGTTGTTACTGAGCACCAAAGCAACTTAATGTTGTCGCTGAGCAATGGAGCAATTCCAGGTTTCACAATAAAGTGGTACAATTTATTATTCGTTCTTCTATTTATTATAACATCTATAACTCATTGATTACATCACGCTAATGTACTGTGAGCTGTAGATTAGAAAAATATTTCAGGGGTTCCCCAAAACAATTATGTTTTTTTTTCATATTGTTCTTCTCATGTAAAAATGTTTACAAAGGCTGAATATACCTGTATAGAGCAATACATGTTTGTGATATAATGTTTTTTTGGCTAAAGAAAGTGTTTAATGTCAGTCCCAGAAACCCAATTCAGTAGACAGGGTTTCATTCGACAAGAGCAACAGGTGCTATGTGTAATAAATCTCCAATTTGCCTATATACACTAGCTTCCCTCTGAATACTGAAATTTTAGGACTATGTCTAACCAAACATTTTAGTTTAGTTTTGAACAGGGTGGGGGTGGTTAGTACCCATGCTGGGTTTTACAGCTATCCAAGGTACCAGTAGAGAGGAAGTGAAGAAAAATTTGCAAAAATAACACTGACAGAAGAAAATAGAATAGGGAAAAGCTAAAATCACATCAGTTTTTTATTTCTGTTTGTGTCATTGCTGTAGACATTACCTCAATTCCTTCTTGGTAAAACTGGTGTTTCTGTTACTGTTTTTGTAACTGAATGCTAAAAAATAGTAAAGATCCAACGTGGTTTAAACCCTTCCTCACTGTATCCAGAAATCGAAAAAAGTTGACTGGACTTACACTTTAATGTCCCCCGCCATCTCTGCTCTGAGTGATCAAACACCATTGGCTGCTCAGTTCTTTCCTCCTCCCCGCTGAGCAGAGAGAGGTGACTGTCTGTCACCGGCTCCATGCTCTACCCCTCCATTACTCACTGGATTGATTTGATTGATCATTGATAGAAATGATGCGGCTGGATGAAACTTTCCCTATAGAACTTGGAGATGATTTTAGAACAATAATATGGTTCTCTATGCGGCTGGATGAAACTTTCCCTATAGAACTTGGAGATGATTTTAGAACAATAATATGGCTCTCTATGCGGCTGGAAGAAACTTTCCTTATAGAACTTGGAGATGATTTTAGAACAATAATATGGCTCTCTATGCGGCTGGATGAAACTTTCCTTATAGAACTTGGAGATGATTTTAGAACAATAATATGACTCTCTATGCGGCTGGATGAAACTTTCCCTATAGAACTTGGAGATGATTTTAGAACAATAATATCGGCGTATCTC
>BLSH010127324.1:1617337-1627597 GCA_018402905.1 Glandirana rugosa | reverse complement strand
GTCATCAATTTCATCCAAAGACTTATGTCTTTGTGATCTCAATTCATCGACGGCCGCAGCGCCTTCCGTTGCCGGAACTGCTCGTCGTACCGCAACCACGCCAAGCCCCCGTACGCCCGGTGCGCTTCGCTAATGGCGTCAAGGTAGCAGAACAGAGGCGAGCAGCACTCTGGCTGCCGCTCCCCTATAACACTGGCCAAGATGGCGAACGCCTGCAGCCAATTGGCAAATGTCCTCGGGATGAAACGGGAGCGCCTGCGCTCCTCGTCCTCCCGGCGTGTCTCCTCTGACCGCACCCGGTCCAGATTGAAACGCTCCAGAGGGAGCAGCGAAAATATGTCCACGTACTCCCCGTGCCATATTTTCTCCCGCACCTCCTGCTTCAAGTGAGCCCCCAGGGGGCCCTCGAAGCAGACGTACACCTCGCCCCTCGCTGCGTCGGCTATGCCAGCCTCCCCCCCCGGTGTCCCCCCCCCCCCCCGGGGAGGGCACCGGGAGCTGCCCACCCGCCGTGGGACCTGCGACCGGAGGGCCAACCGCCCCCCCGGCCGGCGCCACCCATGCGTCTACCAACGAACCGACCCCACCTAGTGGTCCTGAAACCCCACCTTGACCCAGGGCTGCCCCCGCCCCAGCGGACTCAACCGCCGCTGCTGGAAGGGCAGGCCCAGGCCCTCTCCCCGCTAGGTCCCTCCTATCAATACCCAGCAGCTGACACAGATTCAGACAAAAGAAGAAAAAGATGAATTAGTGCACTCACCAGGCTGCCCAGGCGGAACCGCCGCAGCCGCCGCTCCCGTCTCCATCGCCGCTGACCCATCCGCCTCCAAGTCCTCCGAGCTGGACCTCTCACCCTCAGATCGCGGTGAAGTCCTCCTCAGGCGTGGATGGTCGCCGTCACCGGTGGGGGCAGGCCGCTGGTCTGTTGCGCCCCGCGCCGAAGGCCTCCGCCCGCGTCCTGACCTCCGCCTCTTCGTCTCTACTAGTCGCCTGGATTCGTCGTCCACGCCGGCCACACTGCGCGTGCGCCGGGCTTGAGCCCCTGCCGCTCCACCCGACTGGCAGGCCTCAGTCGCGCCACTCCCGCGCCGGGTCTTCCCCCGGGTCTGTACCTCGCACCGCGGGGGGACCGCTGACCGCACACTCCCTCGATGTCCGGGCGGGGGAGGGGAACTGGATGACGCCCTGCCCCGCCCGGCAGAGCCGCGCCGGTGTCGGGGATTCCTCTCGGGAGACCGGCCAGCCGTCGACTGTGCAGGCCGTGCCGGTCCTCCCGGAGGGTCCGAGTCCGGGCTCCCAGCGTGGCGCCTGGCTCCTGGGGAAGCGGTCGGACTATACCGCTCAGGCGGCCGCGACCGCCTAGCGCGTGCCGGCATCCGCTCCCCACCATCCTCCGGCTCCACTCCCATCCGCGACATCTGCTGGAGCAGCCAGCCCGCGCCGCGCTGTGAAGCGGCCGCGTGTAGCTGCTGTATTAAGGCCTCTACGTCTGCCATCACTGCACAGAGCTCTGGTCACTTCCTATCCTGTTCCCGCTCTGCTGCCCTTCCGCCCCCGCCTCTTCCTTAAAAACCCTAACACGCCCCCCAGTGCTTCTCTACACCCCCTGGCTGCCTTAACCCTTACCTATCCGCCCAGGGCACCCTGTCATTAAGGCCCTGCGCTGCTATTTTTTTTTTTTTTTTTTTGCTGCGGGCCTGTCTTTATTTTCTCAATTAATAGCCAATAAAACACTCACATGCAGTCAGATAAGAATGCATATAATACACAGTGCTTCAGTGATTTCACCCATCCGACTCAGATCAGTAAATATCTCCTGTCCAATGCTAGCATATATGATCCATAGCGTCCATCGTCCATGGAGGAGCCGGCACGGTCGATGGACGTTACAGTTCATATATGCTAGCAGTGGACAGGAGATATCTAACGATCTGAGGGAGCTGCAGATTGGCTAATATTTGAGAAGATAAACTGTTTAAACTGGTAAGCGCTATGTCCGGCATTATTGCTTCCCTGCATGTTACCTATGGAGTGAGAAGGGGCTAACAGCTGAGCAGAGGATCCTGCTGCGATTCTATTGAAGGAGATAGCAGAGATGAAGAGCCATTATCCCAGCTACACCTGAGTGGTGGTTTACAACAGGCATGTAATTTAGGTCCATAAGGTGAGGGCACATCTGGTGGAGGTGTTTTGTAGCACGAATCAGAGGTGGTGGATTGAGGATCCTATAGCAGATTGCCTGTGTTTTGAATTTAATTTTTTCTGCACAAGGCCACTTTATTGGACTACTTTCTTATTTTATATATTTTATATTGGCACACTGTGTGACTGTGAGATACATAAGCGTGCGCACAGGGCGTGCCAGGTGTGCCTGGGCACACCCTAAATACCCTGTGTGGCACAGATTCCCCCTGTTTAAGCTCATGATATTTCAGCAAAGCCCCCTAATGACTCCTAAAAAATTTGTAAAAAAATAATAAAAAATATAAAATTGTAAAAAATAATAAAAAATAAAATAATAAAAACTACTAACGCCATCCACTGCCCTACTAACACATCAGTATATACATATACATGCATTTGAGCTTTGAGGTGCACACCCTACTGCAATAGGCTGTGCACACCTATGCTGAGATATATACGGTATATGGAAGAATCATCGTTATTTTCAGTGGCACAAAAAGGACTTTCTATGCACATGAGCACTTCTCTGTAATATTATTTACTGTCACCAATTTTCACATATGATCATATTTGCATTCATGAATTATGTTTGTTAATGAATTTGCTTAACATTTGTATGCATTTACGCCCATCTGGTGGAGGTATTTTGTAGCACAAATCAGAGGGGGTGGATTGAGAATTCTATAGCAGATTCCCTGTGTTTTGAATTGAATTGTTTCTGCACAAGGCCACTTTAATGGATTCGTTTTTTACTTTATATATTTTATATTGGCACACTGTGTGACTGTGAGATATATACGTTATATGGAAGAATCATCGTTATTTTCAGTGGCACAAAAAGGACTTTCTATGCACATGAGCACTTCTCTGTAATATTGTTTACTGGCACCAATTTGCACATATGATCATATTTTCATTTATGAATTATGTTTGTTAATGTATTTGCTTAACATTTGTATGCATAAGTGATAGTAACTACACAGGTTTAGACATCAGTTGAAGCGCTGCACTCAGGTACTGATTTCTTTCTGGAAGAGGCCCTTGTCCTCATCAACATGGGGACAAGGTGCTTTGGGGTGGTGGGGTGCAGGGCCCCCCTGCCCCAAAGCACCCACCCCCCATGTTGAGGGCATGCAGCCTGGTAGGGTTCAGGAGGGGGGCGCTTGCTCATCCCCACCCCCTTTCCTGCATGCTCAGATAAGGGTCTGGTATGGATTCTGGGAGGGACCCCACGCCATTTTTTTAGTGTGGGGGTTCCTCTCAAAGTCTATACCAGACCAAAGGGCCTGGTATGCTCTTGGAGGGGGAGCCCATGCCGTTTTTTTTTTTAATTTGGCAGGGGTTCCCCTTCAGGATCCCCAGAGTACAAGGTGCCCAGTATTGTCGGGATCAGAGTCAGATCTCTGTGTAGGACCATTGTAGGACACATGTTGCAGAGCAAAGTAGGATGAAAATCTGATCATTGTTGTGTCAGACCCATGCTCATTCAATACATTTTTATTGAAGTTTATATTACAAATACATCAAAGTGAATTAACATGCGTACTGCACCACATAATTTGAGAGGACATGATATAAAAGAGAAAATGAAAGACACTAAATGCATCAGTAGGGTTTTATTGGGGACTTTTTTATGTGCCAGTCCCTTCACTATAAAAAAATTGGGTTGCCAGCAGACATTTTTCAGTGTGTTTGGGTGTAGTTTGGGGTAAGGAGAATTAGTTGATATACTGTGCTATATTGTGCTGTGTTATTATGGAGTGTGGTGGCTACATATTCTTATGCACCCTTGTGTTCATAGTTCAATGACTCAACAGTCTTTTTTAGGGCTACAGTACCTTATTGTTTACATCAGCAACAACTGTAGTTGCTGGGTCATTCTTGGACTTTTTTCTTATTTGTTTCATTTTTTTAATCTCTTCTCTTCTATGGTTATCCATATTTTCTGCTAGGTTAAAAAAATGGTTGAGCATTAATGTTCCAGGTTTTGTTTTGTTTTTTTTGGGTGGCAGGGAGAGTATATTTTATTTTCTGTTGCTAGACCCTTTTTTTAATTTGGGGTCTGCAGAGTACAAGTGGCACTGTCAAAGCTTTCTTTATTGCAGCACATCACTACTACACACTTGTATGGTGCCATAGCCACCATACATTTAGACAATTCTGTATTGAAAAAAAGTGAGGTAAGTGAGAGGCAGAGGTTTTGAATGTAGTAGCAGTGGGCAAGTAGTTTTAAGTGGTTTTTGGGCCTCACCACTGCAAGACAGGGTTGGAAATATTTGACCACATTATCACTGACTTGGTTGCATGGTGTAGAGAAAACAAGGTGCTGGACGGCCACACATCTTGCAATCACCTTTATTGTAGATAATCCAAACAGTACATATAGTATATGAAACATCAAACAGGAACATAAGAAAGGTGGAAAGTGAACTGATGTGTTTCACGCCAAATTACTGACGCTTGATCATAGCTGTATTTCTAGTATAAACTGCGAACTATATATGCACGAATCTCATTCAACAGGAAATTGCCCAGGAGGGGCGTGCGCATGTAATCATGTTTGATTGAGTGCAGAATAGTACACGTTTGAGGCGAGGGGGGGGGGGAGTGTCTGGGATCGATGTATTGAATACATATGCACAAAGTGCAGGGACCAAACACTAATCCAAGCATCAAACACAACTCCCCCTCCAAAACATATGAATTTGAATTGATGTCAATAAACATAAAAACATAAAAGCATCAAAGACAGAACATAGCATACCATAGTGAAAAAAGATCATAAATAGAGAATAAAAACCTTTTGCCAATAGTGCTATGTGAGATTCATACAGATGTCCATAGACGCGTGCTCTCTAAAATGATGAGTGGTAAAAGAAAATTTTGTCTATACAGTTGCAAACCTAAAGATTAAAACCTATGTAACATATGCCAAAAAATGGTAGGGGAAAAGCAACATAATGTGGTTTGCCTCAAAGTTGATATACTATACTTTGGGTTGCCTCATTGCCGTGTCTGGCATACCTCCGAATATTACATTTTGCATATATTCTCTTTGGACCTTCTTTTCTCTCCCCCTCTCTTGGAGCTCAGGTTTTTCAACCCCATAGGCTCTGTCTCATGATTTATGATCATTTTTGACATTGAGATGGTCACACATTTCTCTGTTTATTACAGTCTATTACAGTAGATATTATTATTAAAAAAAAGTTAATAGAGATTTGTGTCACCGCAAAGTCCCATAGAGTATCCGCTACATTAAGAGTCTTTCTCTTTTTTCTTATGGTATAGAACTGGGGGGATACTGCTCGTTTGGTGAATACACATACACACTCATATACCATGTAGTTCCGGTAAGTCGAACGATGCGATCTATATGTGTCTGCCTCTCAGAACGAGATATATGGAGGTTTTTTTTTCCTCTCTCTTTTTGATATACAAGATATGCATGGGTTTATGGCCCTATATTATATTACCCAGGTGTTTAAGTCGGTCATGTGAACCCTCTTTTCTCCTTAAGATACAGACATTTATCTGTCAATCATTCACTATGGTTCTTTCCCCCCATGCCCGTACCAAATATTAGTATATCAGCTTTGACGCAAAGCGCATTATGTCGCTTTTCCCCTACCATTTTTTGGCATATGTTACATAGGTTTTAATCTTTAGGCTTGTAACTATATAGACAAAACTTTCTTTTAACACTCATCCTTTTAGAGAGCACACGTCTATGGGCGTCTGTATGAATCTCACATAGCTCTATTGGCAAAAGATTTTTATTCTCTATTTATGATCTTTTTTCACTATGATATGTTATGTTCTGTCTTTGATGCTTTTATGTATTGGTATTAGTGACTCACTCACACCATTGGGCTGGGCCTATCTTTAGGAAGGGGCCTGGAGCTGCAGCTCCAATAGCCCCTACGTTAATCCAGCCCTGCCAGTCTGTGACACTTCCATGTGATGGAACTCAGTGTTTGCTACTGTTTGCTGCAGAGGCTGTACCAGCAAAAGTGTGCCATCAATGAGTTGCGGTTCTTTTCACTGCATCAATGGCTCATCATTCAGGACACATGCAATATTTTGGCACCTCTTTAGTAGGTGACCAAAATGGTAAGCCATTATGATGTGGGGATTAGAAATACAATACATCTAGTGATCCTACTAGACATGTTGAAAAGTGGCAGTGAGACCTCAACATAACTAAAACTTCTGAAGATCGGGCCCAAAACTGGGAGGCTATTGCCAAATGCTCCAATAATGTAACTAACACTAACAAATTTTCTCTTGATGCTTTGCAAAATTATCTTTCACTATGTTCATATTATTTGTAACCTTCTTGTATTCACTTCATACACCTAGGAATACCTAAAAACAAATAAAACATTGGAATAGAAAATAGTAATTGCTACATCACCGACAACTCACCCACTTAACAACTACCAAACAATAAGGAGACGGAAAGGAGGTGATATTCTGATCTCCCAGCTCCCCCCATATACAATAGCGCAGGATATTGAATAAATTTGCATCATCCCCTATATAACAACCCTCTATCCTTTCTTCTTCATCCCCTAGCTGCTTCCCCCCTCCCATCCCCCCCCCAACCATGTTCCAAAATATTTCCATTGCTACATAGCCTCTGAGTCCCACTCAGTAATCAGAATCCTGTTTAAGACAAAGATGACAATTTGGTGCCTCTGTAATCTGACGTGACCAAAAAGGAATATATATAGTCAATTGCAGACCCTGCTTTGAGTCAACCCTCTTGACACCCCAAGTATTACCCCTTCTCTTACGACAAGGGCTAATTCAGCATAGCTTGTTCCTCCATATTTCCCTCTCCCTCTACACCAGTGTTTCCCAACACAGCACACCAACAGGTCATGTTTTCAGGATTTCCCTCAGATGAAACAGCTGTGGTAATTACTAAGGCAGTGAAACTGATCAAATCACCTGTGCAAAATAATGGAAATCCTGAAGACATGACCTGTTGGTGTGCCTTGAGGACTGGGTTGGGAAACACTGCTCTAAACGATAATGTCAGAAACAAGACTTTAGCTAATTTATGTTACCTGTTTTACAAACGGCTATTATCTTTTATTGGAAGCTATGTACGTGACTACTCATGTAACCCTGTTTTATTTTATTTCCTTGTAAAACCCAATAAAAGGCTTGAAAAGAATTGCTAGAGTAATTATCTATGACATGTACATCAGAGAGACATGGGGCCCCATAACCCATAATGGTTTTATGATGGAGCCCCTTCACACAATGCTGAAGTGTCTTTTTTGCTAAAGGGATTTTTTTGCACACTTTGGCTATACTTTAGGCTATTTTTCTTTATCTGAAACTGTAATTTGTGTGTCTCTCTGTGTCAGCTAAGATGCTGATCTTTGTTACACAGCACAGGACAAAAACGTGAATGATTGCTGATCTTGACTTTTTGTGGCAGGAACTGGAGATAGTTGGTCAGTTATTTAATACCTCTCTTGGGTTATTGCTATGTGAAGCATTTAAAATGTGCCTTGACTGTACAAAACAGTGAAACATGAGTACAATAAGAAGACACTTACGTTTTACGTTACCATTTGCAGTTACAGAAAAACAATAGCAAATGCAGCTGTTTATATGTTCTCACATTAGGTAAAATACTGTACATCATGTGTTAGTTATAATGCTCAAAGGAAGAAAAACTCTTCTTTACATATGTTATGGGGAATATATAGAGCAACTAAGCATTTTTATGTATTTAATATTTTTGGGAAATAGATTGATTTTTTTATACTGTATTCTTTTTTATTATTCTTAGAGACTCTATATTTTTTTCAATTTTGGATGGAGTGAGAAGAATTACAATTCCTGTTCTACTACCATCAGAAGCTCTGTTGGAAAGATTTCTTCATGTCCCTTCTGGTAATAACGCTTTCTTTAGAATGGGAAGTGAGGGCTGATATCTCGAACAGATCCCCAGGTGACCGCAAAACCTGACAGGGTTCTAACTCTTCCCCACTCTATCCAAAACGTAAAAAAGTTTTTGGTGTAGACACACTTTAAAAGGCACCAGTGCGTTTCTCATTGTTTATGGCTGGGTTTATATATTCTCCCTGATAATCCTAAGATCTTAAAGTACCCTGATTCTTTTAACAAATACTGTATATTGTTAGGCAGGGTTCACACATATGCTTACACCGCATTCAATTTGCAGAACAAATGAAAATATGTTCTTTTCAATGTGTCTGGTTCATATATGTGTGTTGCATCCGCACTCCGCATTGCACGAAAAAACGTGTGCGTTTTCTGTGCAGTGAGGTGCGAATTGCAGGCACGTAATCCTCAATGGGAATACATCTGATTCACAGATGTGTTCTATTCTGAACACAAATTCTCTCCCCCTCCTCACTACACCTCCCCGCTCTCCCAGGTCAGCTGATCCGCAGCTACAATGGAGAGGAACCGCTGAATGAAGCAATTTTTTCTTCGCAAAGAAAACGGAGCTGCAATCTGCACCGCACATGTGTGACCCCAGCCTTAAACTTTGTTGTTATCTCTATATATATACGTAAAGTCAGATTAATAGAAAAACATAATTAAATTTTTCTTTGTGGGCACTTATGAAAATGTCATTGCTTGACAGAAACCTGCTAACACCGGGGACATTTGTAATCTGGAATTTGAAGGTAACAAATAATCACATTTGCACATAATTAACTTCAAAAGCAGTGTGAAACCCAGCAGATCCTTTACCCCTATGTGACATGCACAGAGCATTTTTACAATAATCAGGTCTTATGTATTTGTATGTATGAGTGAAAACCTCTACAAACACATTTAATTAGACCATTACAGGTCTCCAAAGCACAGACAATTGACCAATTGATCAAACAACTTGCTTTCAACCAAGATGATATTGAATATCAATATATATTTTAGCTTCTTGTTTATTCTTTTGAAACAGATCTGGAGCAACACTGCAATAAGAATGGAGATGAGCTTTAGTGCTTGGCACTAGAGCTTACAATCTGGAGCTGCTGCTGTCAAAGTTATTTCACATTCCAGGCAGAAAAAGACACACAAAAATGCAGCTTTGTATTCAATACTACATTTTAAATGTGTATTTAAAGTGATTGTAAACCATGACAGATACCCAGTGAAGTGACAAGCCTCAAGTGATACAAAGAGATAAAACAAATCTGCCTATATAAGTTGTACCTGTTTATCTGCTGTCATCTCTCCTGTACATTTTTCCTGATCTCCTGATTTTTCGCAGCTCCATGAGGCAGGGGGGGGGGGGGAATCTGATGTCACACACTGCACAGACTAGAGAGAAGAGATCAGTGTAACCTAAGACCTGAGTGGAGGGAAAGGACACATCTCTACACACAATAAAAGGGAAATATGCACAGCAGAGGCCTTCACCTGGGATTTTGTGGTGTTGAGTTAGACTGTCAGAAGAGAGTCATGTAGATATCAGAGAGGAGAGATCAGAGAGAAACCACTGTTGGTGCTCTAGATTGAGGCTAGTACACAGTATAGAGTAGGGATATGCAACCTTTCAGAGATTGAGAGCTTACTGGACAACATGAAAGAAAGCAAAGATCCCAGAGGAAAAGGGGGGGGGGGTGTACTAGGCAGCATCCTTAAAAAAAATCTATCAAGCTCCCAGTAAAAAGACAGCATGAATAACACATACTGTGTCACAGTAGCATCCTCTGCCCCTTTCACATCACGGTCACAGTAGTGTGCTCTGCCCCCTTCACATCACCCTCCACAGTAGTGTCATCTACCCCCCTTCACATCACCCCCCACACTAGTGTCCACTGCCACGATGCCCCCGTCTCCTGTGATGACACCCCACCCACAATACATTACTCCCCGTCACCTGTGATCACACCCCCCACTACACTTCCCCCCATCTACTGTGATGACACCTCCCACTACACTTCCCCCGTCTCGTGTGATGACACTGGCACTACACTTTCCCCGTCTCCTACGATGACACTGTGTCATACACAATAAGTACGACAGAAAAATGACCCTCGAACTATCTAAAAAAAATTCCTACGACGGATCATG
>BLSH010127324.1:1606719-1617327 GCA_018402905.1 Glandirana rugosa | reverse complement strand
GTCAGAAAGTGGGGAGGTCAGAGGCTGGGGAGGTCAGAGGCTGCAGAGGTCAGAGGCTGGGAAGGTCAGAGGCTGCAGAGAGGTCAGAGGCTGCAGAGAGGTCAGAGGCTGGGGAGGTCAGAGGCTGCAGTGAGGTCAGAGGCTGGGGAGGTCAGAGGCTGCAGAGAGGTCAGGGGCTGGGGAGGTAAGAGGTTGGGGAGGTCAGAGGCTGCAGAGAGGTCAGAGACTGCGGATGTCAGAGGCTGCAGAGGTCAGAGGCTGGGGAGGTCAGAGGCTGCAGAGAGGTCAGAGGCTGGGGAGGTCAGAGGCTGCAGAGAGGTCAGAGGCTGAGAAGGTCAGAGGCTGGGGAGGTCAGAGGCTGGAGAGAGGTCAGAGGTTGGGGAGGGGACCGGTCCGGTCTTACCCGACCATAACAAGAGGCATATGCTATTGCTGTACTTTTAAAAACCGCATGGCTGCCCTGGGGCCACTTTGAGGGAAGCGGCGTCTGAAAAAAATATAGCTGCACTGATTGCAACTCTGTACTTTTAAAGATAGCGCCGCACGGCGCTATCATGTCAGGCGCATGTGCCCGGCTTCCCAGAAATAGCCAAATGTGCACCTGCTTTCCCGAGCTCGTTCTGGGGGAACGGGAAAGCCTGTATACGTTCAGCTATTTTGGGAAGGCGGGCGCTTGCACACTTCCATGATGGCACCGGGCGGTGCCATTTTTAAAATTACAGAGTCACGATCAGTGCGGCCCGGCCCCACAGCTATATTCATAGCGGCCATTTTGAATATAAGTTAGGCGGCCTGGGGGGAAATTTCCACTCTGCCCCACGGCCCAGTCCATCCCTGAGCGGTGGCAGGGGGCAGACCTCCGCTTTAAGGGTTATTTATCCTGTATTTATATCAATGTAAGTTGTAATCATCATCATTGGCCACAAGATGGCCTCAATGTGTATACAGGGTGGGCCATTTATATGGATACACCTTAATAAAAAGGGAATGGTTGGTGATATTAACTTCCTGTTTGTGGCACATCAGTATATGTGAGGGGGGAAACTTTTCAAGATGGGTGGTGACCATGGTGGCCATTTTGAATTCGGCCATTTTGAATCCAACTTTTGTTTTTTCAATAGGAAGAGGGTCATGTGACACATCAATCTTATTGGGAATTTCACAAGAAAAACAATGGTTTGCTTGGTTTTAACGTAACTTTATTCTTTCATGAGTTATTTACAAGTTTCTGACCACTTATAAAATGTGTTCAATGTGCTGCCCATTGTGTTGGATTGTCAATGCAACCCTCTTCTCCCACTCTTCACACACTGATAGCAACACCGCAGGAGAAATGCTAGCACAGGCTTCCAGTATCCGTAGTTTTAGGTGCTGCACATCTCGTAGTTACGTTAAAACCAAGCACACCATTGTTTTTCTTGTGAAATTCCCAATAAGTTTGATGTGTCACATGACCCTCTTCCTATTGAAAAAACAAAAGTTGGATTCAAAATGGCCGACTTCAAAATGGCCGCCATGGTCACCACCCATCTTGAAAAGTTTCCCCCCTCACATATACTAATGTGCCATAAACAGGAAGTTAATATCACCAACCATTCCCATTTTATTAAGGTGTATCCATATAAATGGCCCACCCTGTAGAGCTATGACTCGGCTACACAGGTATACTACACAGGTTTTTAAAGTATTTTATTAGATCAGCTCTGGTGTCTTCTCCCTCCCCGGCTCTTCTCCCTCTTCTGTCTTCTCTCTCTTTTGCCGGGTCTTCTCCCTCTTCTGTCTTCTCGCTCTTTTGGCGGGTCTTCTCCCTCTTCTGTCTTCTTGCTCTTTTGCTGGGTCTTCTCCCTCTTTTGTCTTCTAGCTCTTTTGCCGGGTCTTCTCTGCTGTCTTCTCCCTCTGTTCTTCCAATGTTGACTCGACGCGATCTCCCACACTAATGCTGGGTCCACACTTATATTGGCATGGGGTGGGGCCACCCGCTGACATCATCCGGAGGCCTCACCGACCTGGCAGAGGAAGAAGACATTGCTCATGGAAGGAGAAGAGCCAGAGAGGGAGAAGACGCCAGAGCTGATTTAATAAATAAATTAATAAAATTAATAATAATTAATAAAATACTTTAAAAACCTGTGTAGTGCATTTATTTTTACCCCATACTCATTCACATAGGGTGGAGGGCTGGGGATCCCCTTGTTAAAGGGGGCTTCCAGATTCTGATAAGCCCCCCTGCCCGCAGACCCTGACAACCACCGGCCAGGGTTGTCGGAAAGAGGCCCTTGGTAATAATAGAGAAAATTTGTGAGCTGCTATCCTATGCTCCTATACAGCTACCAACACTCCTCACATCCCCATATGTGGACAACACCCAAAAGAAATCAGTACCTGAGTGCAGCGCTTCAACTGATGTCTAAACCTGTGTAGTTACTATCACTTATGCATACAAATGTTAAGCAAATACATTAACAAACATAATTCATAAATGCAAATATGATCATATGTGCAAATTGGTGCCAGTAAACATTATTACAGAGAAGTGCTCATATGAAAGTCCTTTTTGTGCCACTGAAAATAACGATGATTCTTCCATATAATGTATATATCTCACAGTCACACAGAGAGTCAATATAAAATATATAAAGTAAAAAACGAATCCAATAAAGTGGCCTTGTGCAGAAAAAATTCAATTCAAATGCAGGGAATCTGCTATAGAATCCTGCAGGGAAGCAATAATGCCGGACATAGTGCTTACCAGTTTAAACACTTTATTTTCTCAATTAATAGCCAATAAAAGTAACAAGAGATATTGGGAGGTGGCGCTGTCTTAATTATTGTGCAATAAAAAGTATAAATTAAAAAATTGTGTGTGTGTACTGTGTTGAATCCAAAGTGTAAGGTGCTTGTATGTCTTAAAGTGCAATAACAGTAATTACTATAAAATTGTCCGTAAATGTCCGTAAATATGATTAAAATCACAAGGGGTCCCACCTCTCAGGGTAGGCCTGTGATATAAAAGTTCATTGTGCGCACAGGGTGTGTCAGGTGTGCCTGGGCACGCCCTAATCACCCTGTGTGGCACAGATTCCCCCTGTTTAAACTCATGATATTTCAGCAAAGCCCACTAATGACTCCTAAAAAACTTGTAAAAAAATAATAAAAAATATAAAATTGTAAAAAATAATAAAAAATAAAATAATAAAAACTACTAACGACATCCACTGCCCTACTAACACATCAGTATATACATATGCATGCATTTGAGCTTTGAGGTGCACACCCTAATGCAATAGGCTGTGCACACCTATGGTGAGATATATACGGTATATGGAAGAATCATCGTTATTTTCAGTGGCACAAAAAGGACTTTCTATGCACATGAGCACTTCTCTGTAATATTATTTACTGGCACCAATGTTCACATATGATCATATTTGCATTTATGAATTATGTTTGTTAATGAATTTGCTTAACATTTGTATGCATTTACGCCCATCTGGTGGAGGTATTTTGTAGCACGAATCAGAGGTGGTGGATTGAGAATTCTATAGCAGATTCCCTGCGTTTTGAATTGAATTGTTTCTGCACATGGCCACTTTATTGGATTCGTTTTTTACTTTATATATTTTATATTGGCACACTGTGTGACTGTGAGATATATACGTTATATGGAAGAATCATCGTTATTTTCAGTGGCACAAAAAGGACTTTCTATGCACATGAGCACTTCTCTGTAATATTATTTACTGGCACCAATGTTCACATATGATCATATTTGCATTTATGAATTATGTTTGTTAATGAATTTGCTTAACATTTGTATGCATTTACGCCCATCTGGTGGAGGTATTTTGTAGCACGAATCAGAGGTGGTGGATTGAGAATTCTATAGCAGATTCCCTGCGTTTTGAATTGAATTGTTTCTGCACATGGCCACTTTATTGGATTCGTTTTTTACTTTATATATTTTATATTGGCACACTGTGTGACTGTGAGATATATACGTTATATGGAAGAATCATCGTTATTTTCAGTGGCACAAAAAGGACTTTCTATGCACATGAGCACTTCTCTGTAATATTATTTACTGGCACCAATGTTCACATATGATCATATTTGCATTTATGAATTATGTTTGTTAATGTATTTGCTTAACATGTGTATGCATAAGTGATAGTAACTACACAGGTTTAGACATCAGTTGAAGCGCTGCACTCAGGTACTGATTTCTTTCAGGAAGAGGCCCTTGTCCTCATCAACATGGGGACAAGGTGCTTTGGGGTGGTGGGGTGCAGGGCCCCCCTGCTCCAAAGTACCCACCCCCCATGTTGAGGGCATGCGGCCTGGTAGGGTTCAGGAGGGGGCGCTCGCTCATCCCCACCCCCTTTCCTGCATGCTCAGATAAGGGTCTGGTATGGATTCTGGGAGGGACCCCATGCCATTTTTTTAGTCTGGGGGTTCCTCTCAAAGTCTATACCAGATCAAAGGGCCTGGTATGCTCTTGGAGGAGGTACCCATGCCGTTTTTTTTTTTAATTTGGCAGGGGTTCCCCTTCAAGATCCCCAGAGTACAAGGTGCCCAGTATTGTCGGGATCAGAGTCAGATCTCTGTGTAGGACCGTTGTAGGACACATGTTGCAGAGCAAAGTAGGATGAAAATCTGATCATTGTTGTGTCAGACCCAGCCTCATTCAATACATTATATTGAAGTTTATATTACAAATACATCAAAGTGAATTAATATGCGTACTGCACCACATAATTTGAGAGGACATGATATAAAAGAGAAAATTAAAGACACTAAATGCATCAGTAGGGTTTTATTGGGGACTTTGTTATGTGCCAGTCCCTTCACTATAAAAAAATTGGGTTGCCAGCAGACATTTTTCAGTGTGTTTGGGTGTAGTTTGGGGTAAGGAGAATTTGTTGATACACTGTGCTATATTGTGCTGTGTTATTATGGAGTGTGGTGGCTACATATTCTTATGCACCCTTGTGTTCATAGTTCAGTGACTCAACAGTCTTTTTTAGGGCTACAGTACCTTATTGTTTACATCAGCAACAACTGTAGTTGCTGGGTCATTCTTGGACTTTTTTCTTATTTGTTTAATTTTCTTAATCTCTTCTTTTCTATGGTTTCATATTTTCTGCTAGGTTAAAAAAAATTGGTTGAGCATTCATGTTCCAGGTTTTGTTTTTGTTTTTTGGGTGGCAGGGAGAGTATATTTTATTTTCTGTTGGTAGACCCTTTTTTTAATTTGGGGTCTGCAGAGTACAAGTGGCACTGTCAAAGCTTTCTTTATTGCAGCACATCGCTACTACATACTTGTATGGTGCCATAGCCACCATAAATTTAGAAAATTCTGTATTGAAAAAAAGTGAGGTAAGTGAGAGGCAGAGGTTTTGAATAAAGTAGCAGTGGGATATTTGACCACATTATCACTGACTTGGTTGCATGGTGTAGAGAAAACAAGGTGCTGGACGGCCACACATCTTGCAATCACCTTTATTGTAGATAATCCAAACAGTACATATAGTATATGAAACATCAAACAGGAACATAAGAAAGGTGGAAAGTGAGCTGATGCGTTTCACGCCAAATTACTGACGCTTAATCATAGCTGTATTTCTAGTATAAACTGGAAACTATATATGCACGAATCTCATTCAACAGGAAAAGGCCCAGGAGGGGTGTGCGCATGTAATCATGTTTGATTGAGTGCAGAATAGTACACGTTTGAGGCGAGGGGGGGGGTGTCTGGGATCGATGTATTGAATTCATATGCACAAAGTGCAGGGACCAAACACTAATCCAGGCATCAAACACAACTCCCCCTCCAAAACATACGAATTTGAATTGATGTCAATAAATATAAAAACATAAAAGCATCAAAGACAGAACATAGCATACCATAGTGAAAAAAGATCATAAATAGAGAATAAAAACCTTTTGCCAATAGTGCTATGTGAGATTCATACAGATGTCCATAGACGCGTGCTCTCTAAAATGATGAGTGGTAAAAGAAAATTTTGTCTATACAGTTGAAAACCTAAAGATTAAAACCTATGTAACATATGCCAATAAATGGTAGGGGAAAAGCAACATAATGTGCTTTGCCTCAAAGTTGATATACTATACTTTGGGTTGCCTCATTGCCATGTCTGGCATACCTCAGAATATTGAATTTTGTATATATTCTCTTTGGACCTTCTTTTCTCTCCCCCTCTCTTGCAGCTCAGGTTTTTCGCCCCCATAGGCTCTGTCTCATGATTTATGATCATTTTTGACATTGAGATGGTCACACATTTCTCTGTTTATTACAGTCTATTACAGTAGATATTATTATTAAAAAAAAGTTAATAGAGATTTGTGTCACCACAAAGTCCCATAGGGTATCCGCTACATTAAGAGTCTTTCTCTTTTTTCTTATGGTATAGAACTGGGGCGATACTGCTCGTTTGGTGAATACACATACACACTCATTTACTATGTAGTTCCGGTAAGTCGAACGATGCGATCTATATGAGTCTGCCTCTCAGAACGAGATATATGGAGGTTTTTTTTCCTCTCTCTTTTTGATATACAAGATATGCATGGGTTTATGGCCCTATATTATATTACCCAGGTGTTAAAATCGGTCATGTAAACCCTCTTTTCTCCTTAAGATACAGACATTTATCTGTCAATAATTCTCTATGGTTCTTTCCCCCCATGCCCGTACCAAATATTAGTATATCAGCTTTGACGCAAAGCGCATTATGTCGCTTTTCCCCTACCATTTTTTGACATATGTTACATAGGTTTTAATCTTTAGGTTTGTAACTATATAGACAAAACTTTCTTTTAACACTCATCCTTTTAGAGAGCATGCGTCTATGGGCGTCTGTATGAATCTCACATAGCTCTATTGGTAAAAGATTTTTATTCTCTATTTATGATCTTTTTTCACTATGATATGTTATGTTCTGTCTTTGATGCTTTTATGTATTGGTATTAGTGACTCACTCACACCATTGGGCTGGGCCTATCTTTAGGAAGGGGCCTGGAGCTGCATCTGCAATAGCCCCTACGTTAATCCATTCCTGCCAGTCTGTGACACTTCCATGTGATGGAACTCAGTGTTTGCTACTGTTTGCTGCAGAGGCTGTACCAGCAAAAGTGTGCCATCAATGAGTTGTGGTTCTTTTCACTGCATCAATGGCTCATCATTCAGGACACATGCAATATTTTGGCACCTCTTTAGTAGGTGACCAAAATGGTAAGCCATTATGATGTGGGGATTAGAAATACAATACATCTAATGATCCTACTAGACATGTTGAAAAGTGGGAGTGAGACCTCAACATAACTAAAACTTCTGAAGATTGGGCCCAAAACTGGGAGGCTATTGCCAAATGCTCCAATAATGTAACTAACACTAACAAATTTTCTCTTGATGCTTTGCAAAATTATCTTTCACTATGTTCATATTATTTGTAACCTTCTTGTATTCACTTCATACACCTAGGTATACCTAAAAACAAATAAAACATTGGAATAGAAAATAATAATTGCTACATCACCGACAACTCCCCCACTTAAGAGCTACCAAACAATAAGAAGACGGAATGGAGGTGATATTTTGATCTCCCTGCTCCGCACATACATAAGAGCGCAGGATATTGAATAAATTTGCATCATCCCCTATATCACAACCCTCAATCCTTTCTTCTTCATCCCCTAGCTGCTTCCCCCCTCCCATCCCCCCCCCCCCCAACCATGTTCCAAAATATTTCCATTGCTACATAGCTTCTGAATCCCACTCAGTAATCAGAATCCTGTTTAAGACAAATATGACAATTTGGTGCCTCTGTAATCTGACGTGACCAAAAAGGAATATATATAGTCAGTTGCAGACCCTGTTTTGAGTCAACCCTCTTGACACCCCAAGTATTACCCCTTCTCTTACGACAAGGGCTAATTCAGCATAGCTTGTTCCTCCATTTTTCCCTCTCCCTCTACACGATAATGTCAGAAACAAGACTTTAGCTAATTTATGTTACCTGTTTTGCAAACTGCTATTATCTGTTATTGGAAGCTATGTACGTGACTACTCATGTAACCCTGTTTTATTTTATTTCCTTGTAAAACGCAATAAAAGGCTTGAAAAGAATTGCTAGAGTAATTATCTATGACATGTACTTTAGAGAGACATGGGGCCCCATAACCCATAATGGTTTTATGATGGAGCCCCTTCACACAATGCTGAAGTGTCTTTTTTGCTAAAGGGATTTTTTTTTGCACACTTTGGCTATACTTTAGGCTATTTTTCTTTATCTGAAACTGTAATTTGTGTGTCTCTCTGTGTCAGCTAAGATGCTGATCTTTGTTACACAGCACAGGACAAAAACGTGAATGATTGCTGATCTTGACTTTTTGTGGCAGGAACTGGAGATAGTTGGTCAGTTATTTAATACCTCTCTTAGGTTATTGCTATGTGAAGCATTTAAAATGTGCCTTGACTGTACAAAACAGTGAAACATGAGCACAATAAGAAGATACTTACGTTTTACGTTACCATTTGCTGTTACAGAAAAACAATAGCAAATGCAGCTGTTTATATGTTCTCACATTAGGTAAAATACTGTACATCATGTGTTAGTTATAATGCTCAAAGAAAGAAAAACTCTTCATTACATATGTTATGGGGATTGTATAGAGCAACTAAGCATTTTTATGTATTTAATATTTTTGGGAAATAGATTGATTTTTTTATACTGTATTCTTTTTTATTATTCTTAGAGACTCTATATTTTTTCAATTTTGGATGGAGTGAGAAGAATTACAATTCCTGTTCTACTACCATCAGAAGCTCTGTTGGAAAGATTTCTTCATGTCCCTTCTGGTAATAACGCTTTCTTTAGAATGGGAAGTGAGGGCTAATATCTCGAACAGATCCCCAGGTGACCGCAAAACCTGACAGGGTTCTAACTCTTCCCCACTTTATCCAAAAATTTTTTCTTCACAAAGAAATTGGAGCTGCAATTCACACCGCACATGTGTGACCCCAGCCTTAAACATTGTGGTTATCTCTATATATACCTGTAAAGTCAGATTAATAGAAAAACATAATTAGATTTTTCTTTGTGGGCACTTATGAAAATGTCATTGCTTGACAGAAACCTGCTAACACTGGGGACATTTGTAATCTGGAATTTGAAGGTAACAAATAATCACATTTGCACATAATTAACTTCAAAAGCAGTGTGAAACCCAGCAGATCCTTTGCCCCATGTGACATGCACAGAGCATTTTAACAATAATCAGGTCTTATGTATTTGTATGTATGTGTGAAAACCTCTACAAAAACATTTAATTAGACTATTACAGGTCTCCAAAGCACAGACAATTGACCAATTGATCAAGCAACTTGCTTTCAACCAAGATGATATTGAATATCAATATATATTTTTAGCTTCTTGTTTATTCTTTTGAAACGGATCTGGAGCAACAATGCAATAAGAATGGAGATGAGCTTTAGTGCTTGGCGCTAGAGCTTACAATCTGAAGCTGCTGCTGTCAAAGTTATTTCACATTTCAGGCAGAAAAAGACACACAGCTTTGTATTCAATGCTACATTTTGAATGTGTATTTAAAGTGATTGTAAACCATGCCATATACCCAGTGAAGTGACAAGCCTCAAGTGATACACAGAGATAAAACAAATCTGCCTACATAAGTTGTACCTGTTTATCTGCTGTCATCTCTCCTGTACATCCTTCTAAAACATGCAGATGAAAGGATTTTTCTCAGCTCCAGGAGACAGGGGGTGGGGATCTGATGTCACACACTGCACAGACTAAAGAGAAGAGATCAGTGTAACCTAAGACCTGAGTGGAGGGAAAGGACACATCTCTACACACAATAATAGGGAAATATGCACAGCAGAGGCCTTCACCTGGGATTCTGTGGTGTTGAGTTAGACTGTCAGAAGAGAGTCATGTAGATATCAGAGAGGAGAGATCAGAGAGAAACCACTGTTGGTGCTCTAGATTGAGGCTAGTACACAGTATAGAGCAGGGGTATGCAACCTTTCGGAGATTAAGAGCTTTCTGGACAACATGGAAGAAAGCAAAGATCCCAGAGGGAAAGAGGAAATCTATCACGCTCCCAGTAAAAAGACAGCATGAATAACACATAGTGTGTCACAGTAGCATCCTCTGCCCCTTCACATCACCCTTCACCGTAGTGTCCTCTGCCCCCCTTCACCTCACCCCCCCACAGTAGTGCCCCTCTTCACATAACACCCGCAACACTCGCACTATCTAAAGGAGAAAGGGAGACCCTAGAAACGAAAGAAGGTACAACAGGTCTTTCGAGAATTAGAGGCTTTCCAACGTATGGGGACGAGATATGACACATGATCGGAGTTAGATCTCGTGGTTGTCACCAAAGAGAGACTAGAGAGGAGAGACTATAGATGTACTGAGAGAAGACTGTCAGATTGAGTTGTGGTGTCTTAGGGTCCACTTCCGGAGACGACACGTATAAAGGGATAATAACACACATCTCTACACAGGAAAGGGAGGTGAGTCCAGAATCCAATGTGACTAGAGAAGAGAAATCAGACACGTC
>BLSH010127324.1:1590229-1606480 GCA_018402905.1 Glandirana rugosa | reverse complement strand
CCACTGTAGTGTCCTCTGCCCCTTTCCCCCAGTAGTGTCCTGTACCCCTCCCCCCAAAACAGCGTCCTCTGCCCCCCCTTAACATCACCCCCCCGCTGTAGTGCCCTCTACCTCCCATAGCAGTACCCTCTACCCCCTGAAAGCAGCATCCTTTGTTACTAGGACCCCCTAGATAGCAACCAATCACTGAGGCAGCTCCCACCCACCATCAAGCACTATACTGCCTCCCACTCTCAGCTCTCCAGTTTATATATTAACATGAGAGCAGCGGAGGCTGGGGGGGCAGAGCTGTGGTCAGGATCTACCTGTTGGCTCCCCCGGTATAGCGGGATATGCATCGTTCATTTTTCATTTTGGAGATTTACAACCACTTTAATGCAACAGTGTAACAAACGTATCTTACTTGGTATGACCATCTTCTTTGTTGATTCACAGGAGGGACAAGACCTTTTAACCACTTCAGCCCCAGAAGGATTTGCCTCCTTAATGACCAGGCCATTTATTTGTGATATGGCACAAAGTTCCGTATACTATTCACTTTATGTATTTGTTTTAATCAATTACTCTATCACCTTACGTATAATGTTAAAGTGCAATAGTGTTCCCCAGTATTAATGGAATTGTTTGCATTAACTATTCAAATAATTAATTTATTATTATTTTTTAATTTTTTGGTATCAATTCAACTGCCTTTTTTTCCTGCATTTTAATGGTGGGTGGGTCCCTTTTTCAATGAATCAATCATCAATTAATTATTTCACTCACTCAAGTTTATCCTTGTCTCATACAAATCGCTGGCCTTACCCCTGCTGTGTCCTTATCATGTATCATTATGCAATTTATGGCCCAATGTGGGTCGCCGCCTTTGTGAGTAAAAAAATTTTAACATCTATTAAATTTTGTTTTGGTAATGCACTAGGTGTGCGTGCCTTCCTTTTGTTCTTGTTTTATAATTTAAACTTTCTCAGATTTCTTCCAAAAATGATCTATTATCTATATTATAAAGACAAAAAAAATAAAGAAAAGAAAATAAATTAAAGTTGTGATAGTCTGACTATAGGTAGCTTTAAAATGATATTGATACTGTAGAAAAAGTACTCATTTTGATCAGTGATGTGTTGTGTTTGTGAGTGTTACTACTTCCCGCCTGCCCACAGTAGATGTACTGCGGGCAGGCAGTAGCTGCAGGCCAGGTGATGTACCGTACATGTACTTTGTGGCCTTTTTTCTGCTCACTGCTGACCTGTGCTGTGATTGGACACTGAAGTCAGCAGACCGATGTGGCAAATCACACACAGAGTTATGTCTTCAGGGTAAATGGCGCTGTAGGCAAGGTGGCAACTTTGGGCCTTCTCACCCATTCAGGTTCATTAGATACTCCATATAACTTTGGAGTATATCAATAAAATTTAGCAAGCTGAAAGGGCCTATTTACACTTATCCCTTTTCTGTAGTGGGTTTGGGTAGCAGTATAGTGCCATAGAGGCACAGATAATTTCAGGTCTCTCAGATTAAAAGATTTGGAAGCACCCTTGGGCACTCAGGGGAGAAGAATGTGGTGTTGTGCTCAGCAAATTGTAGGCCTAGCATAGTTGCACTAACTGTGGGATGGGTCTTAAAATGTTAGCCTATGTAGATAGTGCAAGCATCAAGAATTTGTAATGTATAGTACAGAGTGCATTGCTACTACAGAGATTGCTGCTGGCTTCCAAATCCGGTGCTGGGTGGCTTCCCTGCTGTGGTTAGTGAACACAAGAGGTTGTTTGCTCAGCATGGGTGCCATTCAGAGATCACATTGATGGGCTATCTCCTTGACCTACTTGAATGTGTGGGGGGTAGAGGAAAACTCTGTCATAACCAGGTAGTACTGAAGCTTTTCTCTCTTAAGAGTCTTATATTCGGTCATAGCAGAAACAAGGAAAGCTGCTGTAAGTATGTGCTGGCTGGCCATAATACTTGCTAGCAGCCTAATTTGTATAAAATGACAGACTATTTTTGCATAAGGCTGTGTCAGATAATCTGAGCTACTTCAAAAATACATAAAATTCAGAAAAATTACAAACACATTTAAAAAATAACTTGCTTTTTTGTAGCTCTTCTATATATTTTTCTTCAGCACTGTCTCATTTGGACAATTCTTTCTGGCATATATTGTACAGAAGCATGCATACATCTTATTTAGAACATAGCAAGTAAAAAATGAAAATGCCTTGGGATATGCTCACACATAAGAAAAACATATTAAAAATGAATTTGAAATGCCTTGTGTTCATTCCTTGAAATTTTCATGCATTTTTATGAGCATGCAATACTTTTACTGAATCAGTTGGTTATACAGTATTATGTTATGTGCTTTACATCATTGTGTTTGAAAAGGATTCAGCACTGAGATTTTAAAATATAATAGTGACTTTACACTATTGTGCTGCTCTTCTATCTATTTGAGCGCTGATGTGCCAATATGAATACATGAATACATTTATAAATATATAAATGCATTAAATGGTGTGGTTTTGTAGTTGGTTGGAGTTTAACTTTAAACCTTTAAGCAAATAAATCATATGCTTGTGTTTGGAATCCATCAACTCAACACTAGATTTTTAGTGCATGCTGAAAATGTATATAGCAATTACCAGCTATGCTTATCCTTATCCTTTTGAGGTTCTTGAGTTCCCAGGTCTGCCTCTCAGGGAGTTATTCATTATGAAGGGCTTAAAAACTCACTGAAGGGTTTACACTAAAATTATGGCACATGGCACAGTAGAGATAACATTCTAGGGATGAAGGAGCAAAGCTGGAAACTACTGTAAGTTCATCTTGCCATCAGCGTTCCCGAGTATTTAAGAAACATAGTACGTTAATTTGCTCAGCACTATCTACTTACAGCTGTACCATATATTAGATTGATTGACCATTTATACAGTATCTCACAAAAGTGAGTACACCCCTCATATATTTGTAAATATTTTATTATATCTTTTCATGTGACAGCACAGAAGAAATTACACTTTGCTACAATGTAAAGTAGTGAGTGTACAGCTTGTATAACAGTGTAAATTTGCTGTCCCCTCAAAATAACTCAACACACAGCCATTAATGTCTAAACCGCTGGCAACAAAAGTGAGTACACCCCTAAGTGAAAATGTCCAAATTGGGCACAAATTGACAATATTTTGGTTGGCCACCGTTATTTTCCAGCACTGCCTTAACCCTCTTGGGCATAGAGGCATAGAACTCACCAAAGCTTCACAGGTTGCCACTGGAGTCCTCTTCCACTCCTCCATGATGACATCACAGAGCTGGTGGATGTTAGAGACCTTGCGCTCCTTCACCGTCCGTTTGAGGATGTCCCATAGATGCTCAATAGGGTTTAGGTCTGGAGATATGCTTGGCCAGTCCATCGCCTTTACCCTCAGCTTCTTTAGCAAGGCAGTGGACATCTTGGAGGTGTGTTTGGGGTCATTATCATGTTGGAATACTGCCCTGCGGCCCAGTCTCCCAAGGGAGGGGATCATGCACTGCTTTAGTATGTCACAGTACATGATGGCATTCATGGTTCCCTCAATGAACTGTAGCTCCCCGGTGCCGGCAGCACTCATGCAGCCTCAGACTATGACCCTCCCACCACCATGCTTGACTGTAGGCAAGACACACTTGTCTTTGCACTCCTCACCTGGTTGCCGCCACACACGCTTGACACCATCTGAACCAAATAAGTTTATCTTGGTCTCATCAGACCACAGGATATGGTTCCAGTAATCCATGTACTTAGTCTGCTTGTCTTCAGCAAACTGTCAGTGGGCTTTCTTGTGCATCATCTTTAGAAGAGGCTTCCTTCTGGGATGACAGCCATGCAGACCAATTTGATGCAGTGTGCAGCATATAGTCTGAGCACTTCTTTTTTTGGATCCTCAGAGAGTTCTTTGCCATGAGGTGCCCTGTTGAACTTCCAGTGACCATTATGAGAGAGTGAGAGCAATAACACCAAATTTAACACAACTGCTCCCCATTCACGCCTGAAACCTTGTAACACTAACGAGTCACATGACACTGGGGAGGGAAATGGCTATTTTGACCCAATTTGGACATTTTCACTTAGGGGTGTACTCACTTTTGTTGCCAGCGGTTTAGACGTTAATGAATGTGTGTTGAGTTATTTTGGGAGGAGAGCAAATTAACACTTTTATGCAAGCTGTAAACTCACTACTTTACATTGTAGCAAAGTTTCATTAATTCAGTGTTGTCACATGAAAAGATATTATAAAATATTTACAAAAATATGAGGGGTGTACTCACTTTTGTGAGATACTGTCTGTGAAACATATATTGTACATATAATGAGCACACATCAAAAGTAAAGGATTGCCTAACCTACACTTTCAAGCTGTCTACAGACCTTACATCATAATGATTTGTTTGATAGCAATTTAACTTTTATAGTGTACTATGTGTATCAGAGTTACACATACATTTTTTAGAGAATCTTGTATAACTGTAAACAGCAATACTGTGCTCACCTCTGCAGACAGAATTGTAATTGATTTGAGGTCAGATCAAATGTTTGTCCAGGTCAATTGGCATTTCTTCTTATGTTTTTAGAGGTTACAGGTTGCAATGATTCCTTCTTTGTACATTGCTCAGTTTAATTATCTCTACTATCACTGATATCACAAAAATGTCTATGGGTGTTTTAAGGGAAAATAATACATATTAAGAGAGACACACCTAAAGCAACAGCAAGATATAAATGTAATTTCATTCTCTCAAATCTCTGTTAATTGTTTGTTGCTAGCACTGGAAATGTGCAGCAGATAGTAGATTGTGGTAAGAAGCTAGCACACTACATTTGATACAGTCTGTTGGCATTGCCACTGAAAGGAAAAAACGCAGCTAGCGGAGACAATTACCAGATCCAAGTGCGCTGCAAATGTATGAAAAAGCCATAGAAGAGCATCAGGAACATTAAGAGGAGACAGGAGGAAAGATTGAACATGACATGCAATGTTATGAATACTTCCACTGCTGGGGAGAAAATACATTCAGCCATAAGCCAGCTGAGAACTATGAGAAGTGCTTGCAGGAAAATGCTATATTGTCAAACGGAACGCTGACAAAAATGTGTAAGACAGCTATACGTATATACAAATAGCAGCTGCCTGTTATCTTGATTCTTATAAAAAAAAAAAACAAGCAAGTTAGAAGCCATTAGGTTGGTGTTTGGACTTCTTAAGGCACAATGCGGTACATCAGTACATGCAGATACCCAAGTGATAGATACAGTGTCCTTACTGGAAAACTATGGTGTAAAAATCATTTTCAATTATTTGTGATATTTTCATGATAATTTGTAGGGTTCTTTAATTCTATTTGTATTATGTTGGGAAACTGATCTAAATGTTTAAATTGTGTGTATTCTTTTAAAAGTATCTAAACCCAAACATTCAGGGCTCTTTCCCCAATGTGCGGTGGCATGTGTTTTTCTGTACCCAATCATCTGAACCTGTGACACATCCATTAATTTAAAAAAAGTAGAAATTAAAAGGGAAACAGTGCCTTGCATTGTTACAACTTAAGCCACTGCCCTTCACTGCCACTGCACATTGCACACCAGCCCGTGTGCTTAAATGGATTATTTTACAGTATGGGCTGGTGCGAATCAGCCCTCAAAGCCCATCTTCGCAAATGACTTGGCTCTCTAATTAAACAAAAAAACCTTCTAAAGCTATTTTTACTTACCTTAGTCTGCCTCCATGCATTCATGGTGCCTCTTCGGAGAGTGAAGGACATGGTCATGGTACTACCCCTTGTCACAATGTCATCTCATTAAGCCACGGAATTGTTTGGGAACCTTTTAGGACACAACTAATGGACAACCAATAAGAAGTATCCACTGGGCCAGGCAGCAAATTGGGCACCTGAAAACGGTCCCTCCCAATGTGAAAATAGGATGTGTCCACATATTTAGGTAAGTGTTTGATCGTGTAGTTTTGTTTTTTGTTTTATCCACTGCAGTGGCTAGCTAGAGAGTGGTGGGGGTTTGCTAAAGTTTAGTGGAGGTGAATTGGTCTCTGGACAGAGGTAAGCTTTAACCAAATATGTTGTTGCAAGGAATTATGTATTGTAGAAAACTAAACCTCTTTTATTAGTCCTGTTTTCAATATAATCATGCCAGGAAGGTGCATCCCAAGACATTTTGTTTCCTAGGGGGGAAACACTTAAATCAGCTGCATACTCCTGAGGTGGTGTATAAGCAGCTTCACTAATGGACAGTGTGCTGGTGTGTTCTGTAAACATATTTTTGAAACAGACATGAGTCAATGCAATGTTCCTTCAAACTTACTTACAGGATATGCACTGCAAATGGGAAACCTGTTTTTTTATTCAAATAAAAAATGTATTTCTATTTTATAGTTTTCTACAAAAATCAAGTATACTTTTGTGAGAGTTTAGCTCTACTTTAAATTCATGACATAGCCTCATATTTCAGTGGTTAAAGTACAGAATTACAATCAATGAATCATAAAAGAAGACAGCCTAATCACGTTGAAATTTAGTGTCATTCAGACTATGCCTTATTAAACAATACCTGAATACTTCCATATTATACTTCTAGAATTATGGAGTGGTGGGGAATGTCCCTAGAGATGTGCCTGGAGTATACTGCACTGTTTTTGAAGTAAAAAAAAAAACAGAAAGGCAAAACATAAAATTTTAATACCTACCCAAAAGCTGAGTCGAAACTGAGAATCCTGTAGGCAAGGTTAGCATCTCATTCCCAAAGATACAGCTGTACCTAAACAACGCTCTGTAAATACTTGGTGAGAGGCATTAACCACTTCAGCCCCGGAAGAATTTCCCACTTTAGGACCAGAGCACTTTTTGCGATTCGGCACTGCGTCGCTTTAACTGACAATTGCGCGGTCGTGTGACGTTGTACCCAAACGAAATTTGCGTCCTTTTTTTCCCACAAGTAGAGTTTTCTTTTGGTGGTATTTGATCGCCTCTGCGTCATTTCTTATCGCCGCTATAAACAAAAGAAGAGCGACCATTTTGCAAAAAAACCCAAATTTCTTACTTTTTGCTAAAATTCAAATCCAAAAAAAAAATATAAAAAAACATTTTTTTTCACCGTTTTTGGCCGATTTATATAATTCCTCATATTTGCGATAAAAAAAATTGCGATCGGCCTTTATTGATTGGTTTGCGCAAAAGTGGCCGCGTTTATGGATGGTGAGAATTAATTTCTGAGGTTTTTATTTTTTTTTTATTTTTTACTAGTAATGGCGGCGATCTGCGATTTTTAGCGGTAATGCGATATTGGGGCAGACATGTCGGAACATTTTTGACACTTTTTTGGGACCAATGACATTTATTCAGCGATCAGAAATTTAAATGTCCACTGATTACTGTATAAATGTCATTGGCAGTGAAGGGGTTAACCTGCAGGGGGAGAGCTAGGGGTTAATTGTGTTCCCTGGGTGTGTTCTAACTGTGGGGGGGTTGGGCTAACATGGGCATGAGAGATCTAACTGATCCCAGTGACAGGGATCAGTAGATCTCTCATGCCCCACTGACAGAGCGGGGAACCGCCGTGTTTACATCGGCGGTTCCCCGTTCTTTCCCTGTAGCCGCATATCGCGGCTCGCCGGCGGACATCGGGTCTGCCCAAGCCGCGGGCACACTCCTCAGGAGTGCGGCAGGTGCACGCGCCCCCTGGTGGCCAAATGCAGATCGCCGCTTATTTACGGCGATTCGCGCAGGGCTCCCTGACTGCCGCCGTGAAAAGACGGCGCGCGGTGGGGAACCTGTTAAGGAAACATTCTCTAGATGTTGTTGCAATCCATAAACACAATAATTCCCTAATGGGGAAATTTTCTGTATGACGGATATTTCAATAATTTGTATCTGCATAAGACAGCAAAATACATAATACATTTTAGGAAGCTGGTAATTTTACTGACCAAACACGATGGTGTTGTTGAGCTCCAAAAGATCTACTGCAAAGATTTTTTTCAATCTGTGCTATCAACCAATGCTACATTTCATGGCTTATACACATTTCACAATCCAAACTGAATAGAAAAAATAAACAGAAAGCTATTTAAAATGTATGCCTCATATAAATAAATGAAAAATAAAACTATATAGTACATCTTTGTGATATTTGTACATTCCCTCATGTTTTATGCATTTACAAAAGCTGCGAGTACAGGAAAATACCTGTTGAGTTGCCAGTCCCGGCAGACAAAACGGCTTAAAAAATATTTTCATTGGTTAGCTCAGTCACTAACTAACCAATGACTGCTAGTCATTGCGGGCATTATGATTCTGTATAAATGTCTATACCATTACAATGGCTAACGTGGATGGCTGAAGATGATCATCACAGCAGGTAAGTTTGGCGGGGACTAAGAGGTTGGGGAGGGTGTTTTGAATTGTTCACCTTTCCATTTTTTATGAAAATGGTTAAATGTCTATGAAGGTCATACTGTATCATTATTGCTATATTAAATTACTTACTAAGCCCTTCTTTACAGTTTCAGCTGACAAATTCAGCCAGGCTGTCTAATTGCCATTCTGTTGTTATATTACTGTAAGCATTGGGTGTCGACAGGTTAGACTGAAGTAGATGTTTCACAGTCACGTACGAGTGTCGTGTTTATTATTTGTGCATGAACATTGTATTAAATCCCATCTAATTAAGACATTCAAGTTTTTTTTTGTATACTAAAATGTTCAGAATTATTTTTTTTGTAATACTGCACCAAGATTCGTGCTGGTGCAATAATATATCAAGCTTTTAGTTTATTTGCTATGCTATTGTAGGCAAATCCTGTCCTGATTTAGTATTAGCAAAAGAAGCCAAAAACCATATGAGAGAGTTTTATTATTACCAAGATAAATGCTTCATGCCTTGGCAGGAAAAATGTCTGATCAACCTGGTCAGCTTCTTCTCAGTTCAACACTTATAGTCTAATGTATATACTGCTGTGGAAGCAACATGTTTTGGCAAAGAAGTCTCAAATGAATAAATAAAATATAAGATGTCAAACTAAACCTAATCAAATCTATGAGCAAAAATGTTGTCCACTGCCATATTAGTCATTGTTAGGCTTGTCTATAGCATCTATCACCTAAATAATTCTGGTACAGTATTTAAGTGTTTAACCCCCTCATTAGGACTTTAGGTACTGCTTAACTACACTAAAAATAAATACTTTCATTCTTACTTTCCAATGTCACTGGAATTAGAATTACAAACGTATGTGTAGTGATGATATGGACTGCCCTTGATTCAAGCAGGGTTTGGTGAACTTCAAAGAAGTTCAGATGCTAAACCTGAACCCCAATGAAATCAATGGTAGCGAAATCTGTCAAAAAAAAATACCCACTTCTTGGGAGAGGAGGAAGAAAAAGGAGAAGGAAGTGTCAAAAAATAATATGGGGGATAGGGCACTGCCTTGGGGAATATGTACCAAAGTAATACAACTTTCTTCTAAAACCCAGTGGAGACGGGAGCAGTAATTGTTTTTTAAACATTGACATTTACTAAGGAAAATGAGTGTTTTATTGCTGGCAAATAACATCTCCCTTCTGGATTTTTTAAATGGCACAAAGGTCCCTAAGGTCTTCCAAAATACATAACAGACCCCAAAGGAAAAAAAAAAAAAAATTGTATGAGGACTTCCGAACAATCCATACCAGACCCTCAATCTGGGCATGCAGCCTGGCTGGAAACGGAAAGGGAGGGATGAGCGTGTGTTCCTTTCTGAACCTTACAATGTCACATTCACTTTAACATTTATGATGTAGCACAACTTATAAAGACAATAAAAGATGGATGTCAAGTGACAAAACATGTTGGAATAGATCTACAGAAAGGACGTCATCCCACACAGTACTCCTAAAGTGACTGCACGGAGCACTTTGTTTCAAGAGCACTTGAACACTTTAGTGTGGATTTTTTGTGGATTGAGTTTATTTGTAAGAATTGTTTTGTTTATGAAGCAGAGAGTAACAACACTATTGCAAAGAAAAGCACTGTATATATGTTCACAAATATGTTAAATCATAGTATTTATATTTTACATAATTTTTCTGTTGTTTTTGGACATTTTGTAAGTACATCCATCAGGGGAAGGCAGCGCTGTGGACCAGTAGTGTAGTTAGGTTTTTGTGCTGCCCCTAATTTACATATGACCCACCCCTTCCTGCCACAGCCACACCCTTCCTGTTTAAGACCCGCCCTGTCATATCAGTGCAGTTTATCATTGACGATTCGTGGCCATCAGTGCAGCCTTATCAGTGCTCATCAGTGCCCATCAGTGCAGGATATCAGTGCTACATTATCAGTGCAGTCTCATTAGTGCCCAACAGTGCAATTTATCAGTACCCATCATTGCCACCTCATCAGTGGCCATCAGTGCCGTCTCATTAGTGCCCATCAGTGCAGCATATCAGTGCTGCCTTATCAGTGCAGTCCTATCAGTGGCCATCAATGCTGCCTTATCAGTGGCCATTAGTACAGCCTCATCAGTGCCCATCAGTGCAGCCTATTAGTGCCCATCAGTGCAGCCTCTCAGTGCCCATCAGTGCAGCCTATCAGTACCCATCATTGTCGCCTCATCAGTGGCCATCAGTGTTGCCTCATCAGTGGCCATCAGTGCAGCCTTTTAGTGATGGGACTTTGTTTTAGTTAAACTAGGACCTGCTCGCCTATCACAATATGCCACTGGATTACTAAGTTTACTCCCTAGTTTAGTCCCTAGTCATTATACAAATAAGTGAAATAATCCTATGATTACAATCAGTGGCAGCAAAAAGAAGTCCAAATATCTCACAAAATAGGAGTTATCTTACTAATCCAGTAACATATTGTGATAGCACATATGATATATCATATACAATTAACAGTCTTAATTGTATATGATGCAATTCAATATGCTCACTCAAGGATGTTTAAATAAATGAAATGAATGATATACATTGAAATGATTCATGCCTGCTGCCATCGCCATACCTGGGGGTTTCCTTCCTCTCTTTTGTGCGATATTTACACAGAGCCCGGGAAGAAGTTACATATCGTAACTTCCTGCCAAGGATGCCGCGGAGGAGGGTGGGAGAAACATTAGGCTGCTAAGACCTGCCAGTGCCACACTTACTATTATTGGCGGCCGCCAGTTGTATCAAGCGTGGCCGCCGGTCTGTCCCAACATCCTCACCGGCCATTATTATCATACCGGCAAGCAGCAGCGCAGCCGCTTTATGGGGTCTCCAGACTGTTTTGCCTTGTGGAATCTGCCCCCCAGCCCAGTCTGCCCCGTAAGACTGGAAAATCTAAAAGTGTAGCACAAGCCGGTGGGGACACTTTTGCGCAGTATCCGGAAGGAGGCTATTTTTTTCATATGGGGATAGCTTTTTTGCTGCCCCCCCCTGCAAAGTGCCGCCCTAGGCCAAGATACAGCATTGCTGTGGACAGAGAACTGAAGACACAGGCTCAACATAAAACTCTCTGTAGTAACATACAGATTCTGCTAGATTGTGCCCAGGAGTGGTAAGTTGTTTGCATATCTATCAATGTAAGGGTGAGTTTTGAATTAAATTAACATAATTATAATAATGGCACCAGTTTGATGGCAGAATGTACTCTTTAGTAAGGCTACTGTTCACACATCATGATCCTTCAATTGTAGAAGAGGCTAAATTATGTAAAATAGGCTTACAGGACTTTGAAGGTGCTTTTTTCAGGGCACGTCGTTACTAAAAACAACTGATTGTTCTAAATGACTGGAGCTGAGTTTATATTTTATTTTGAACAGCTGCTCTTCCAAAGTTTGCTCTTAAAATGAGCACAATAAAAATAAATGGGCCAACAGTGTGTTGCCAACCTATATGCCACAGAGACAATACATTAAACACTGCGAAGTAGTTTAAAACATTTACACTCTTCGTGCTGTTCAAATCAATAATGCTAACAGGAGGCTGGTGTCCTGCTGAACTGAATCCATCAATTCGGATTTAGATCATTCAGAACAGGAGGGACTACAAAGTGTGTAAATGTGTGTAGTCAGCATTTACTACCAATTTATGTCTGTTTTGGTCATGGATAAAGAAAATGCTGGGTTTATTTACTTATTTTGTCTCATATCCTGTAAAGTTTATAAATAAGTGAAAGGGTTCAAATTAATCCATATACAGTGTCTCAAAAAAGTGAGTACACCCCTCACATTTTTTAAAATATTTTATTCTATCTTTTCATGTGACAACACTGAAGAAATTACACTTAGGCAAGTAGGAAAGTGGTTAAACCACTCCCACCCATCCTGCAAGTGAGTGAATGAGATTAGAAGAAAAGAACAAACACTGGGCTAACTCACTTGCAGACTCTCTTTGAGAAGAGTAGATGTTTAACTCTCAGAAATTTAGGCAAGTACATTTTCAGCAGATACCCCAGCTAGTTGGGGCCCTTATATTGGTGCGCAATAGGGATGTAGTCTCTTTCAGATGGTTTGGATTGCTTTGTAAGGAAAAGGGTGGGGGGGGGGTCAGATTCTAGCCAAAGTACCGTATGTCCCTTTGAATGGAAACCAGCACTTGAACAGCTAAATTCTTCCTTGGATAGCTTTAATCTGAGGTAGAGTGTGTGTAGAATGCCTGCCTAGCAATGAAGCAAAGAGGTGAATTCTGGAATCCTGCAGGCAGTGTTGATAAAGATAGTAATGCTGTTAGACAGCAGCACTGGATGGTTTGTAGCACCTGTGCCTAAAGAGGCCTGTACTGTGAACTGTTCTGGACTCTAGCAACTGGATACAGCAACAGGCTTGAAGACGATGGCAGCGCTGTGTGGATTAGAAACCCTCTTACCCAGTCCCTCAGCGCAGCAGGGTGAATCGATGCCCTTCCGTTTGGAGGGAACTATAGAAAGAAACCCCCATATAGCGTGGACTTTATAGGCAACATGAACAAAGACTGTGTATAAAAAAATCGTAATATTTTATTGAAACATCATTACAAGGAAAAACTTAAAATTAAAATTGTTACATATACGGCTGTATATACAAATGTGATCCAACATATAAGTTGCAATATAACATTAATGCTACAGTCCTCTTGGTCCCACTTCCAACTTTTTTCAAGTACTCGCCGATACCAATTACCGATACCTATCGTCTAGGAAGAGTAGGTACAGGGGTGGTTTGGGAAGTAGGGGGGATAGGGAGTTGGGTGAGGCTGGGGTGAGGTTAGGGTGGGAGGGGGGAGTAGAGGGGTAAGTAAGGGCAGGGTAGTTGAGGGTGGGGTGAAATAGGGATTGTGGGGTGGGAGAGTTGGGATGAAAAAGGCTGTAATTGCTGGGGGGAAGAGGATGGGAGGGTCATTTAGAGACACTAGGGCAGAGGAGACAGCTGGTGGAGGGAAAGAGGATGCAACACAGGGAGGGCACAATGCAGGGGATTAGGAGGGCACAGTACAGGGGGTTAGGAGGGCACAGTACAGGGGGTTAGGAGGGCTGGGTTCAGGCACAGTATATGCAGAGGACAGGGTTCAGGCACAGAACATGCAGAGTACATGGCTCAGGCACAGAGCATACAGAGTACAGGCTTCAGACACAGAACATGCAGAGTACAGGGTTCAGGCACAGAACATGCAGATTACAGGGTTCAGGCACAGTACATGCAGAGTACAGGGTTCAGGCACAGAACATGCAGAGTACAGGGTTCAGGCACAGTACATGCAGAGACATACAGGGGTTAGCTACAGAGGGCTACCTAAAGAACCATAATAGTGTGCCATAGGGAAATGGTCTAGAACATGAAATATGGTCAGGAAAAAATTAAATCTTATAAAAATATGTTATTAATGTATATATCAAAACCAGTTCAAAAATAATAATGCAGAATCCCTCCACCATTTACAAAAGACAACGTTGTCAATAAAAGCTAAAAAAAAGAACAGTCTGGATGCCATCCGCTTTCTCATGCAACCACTCACCATACAAACCATAATGAAACCCCCTATGGGGAATGTGAGTGGGTGTAGGCAGTCTGTGGCTGGAAAAATAAAAAAACAAAAAAACAAGCTAGAAGGTAGAACGGACAGCACTGGTTGCAGGGTGCTGTCTGCTTAAATGGGCCATTTTGGCGCCAATGCTGGCGCGCAAACACGCACGGGTGCATGTCCGCGCACAGGCATTCCAATGGCCACAGATGTTTCCTTACATTGCCCCCCCCCAAGGGGCAGCCTCCGGATGCCCAAACAGGCTCTTAGATCTGGCTGTCTCCTCCAGAACAACTTAAGTTCTTCAGCATGGATATGGTCCTCAGTTTCCCATGAGCTTTCTTCTGGCCCATACCCCTTCCATTTGACCAAGAACTGGGTGGAGCCACCCCTTTTTCTGCAATCGAGGATGGCTTCCACCTCAAACTCTTCCTCACCATCCACAAGGATCGGCTCTGGTGGAGCAATCCTCCGATCTCGGAAGGGGTCCTGGATCATGGGTTTTGGCAGGGCGACATGGAACACTGGATGGACCCGCAAGGACGGTGGAAGATCCAATTCATACGCCACCCTGTTAATTCTTCTCTTTATGGGGAAAGGGCCAATGAACCTTGGGCCCAGTTTTTTGATGGGCAAGACAGTCTCAGGTTCTTGGTTACCTCGCTGTATGTCCAGTTCCCCACATCTCCTTTTATCAAAAGCCCTCTTCTAGTGCTCCTGTGCCTGAGACAGTGTCTCCCGTTGCAGCTTGTTGTTCCTTTTGAGGAATTCCGTTGTCTTTTGTACTGCTGGCACCATGCTTTCCAGGATTAAGTTGGGTATGAACGTGGGATGGTAGCCGAGATTCACCCAAAATGGAGATTGCTTGGTAGCTGAGTGTTGTTGTAGGCGAACACGGCTATTGGCAGTAGCGAGACTCAATGGTCTAGAGCAAAAGAGGATTAACAGCAGAGTTTCAGTTCTAAGGTCTGGTTTGTCCTTTCCGTCTGGCCATTTGTTTGGGGGTGATAGGCCGATGAGAACGCCAATTCAATTCCCAATGCTGTACACAAGGTTTCAAGACCCGGGATGTGAACTGCACCCCATGATCCGAGATTATGTTAACAGGAATCCCGTGAAGTCAAACCACTTCTTTAATAAAAGTCTCTGCAGTTTCGACTGCGGTAGGGGTGCCTTTCATGAGAATGAAGTGTGCCATTTTGGTAGGGTGGTCCACAATCACAAAGAAGGAAGTGAACCTTTCAGATGGAGGTAGCTCTACTATAAAGTCCATTGAGTTATGGGACCATGGGCGCTCTGGGATGGGGAGCGGGTTTAACAGACCCCTAGCTTTAGCCCGGCTGGTCTTGTTTTGGGCACAGACTGGACAAGCGCTGACATATTTTCTGCAGTCCTTATCAGTGGAAGGCCACCAAAAGGAGCGTGACAGCAGCTCCTCAGTTTTGCAACCTTCAAAATGTCCCACCTGCTTGTGGTCATGGCTAAGTTCCAGCACTGTGGACGTAGTTCATTTGGAATGTATATTTTGTTATGGCACCACCACAGCCCATCCTTCATTGTCAGCCTAGGATCCGGAGACATAGTGGATTCGGCCAGAGATCGTCTAATCTGAGACAGTAAGTCTTCCTGGGTCAGCAAGAAGTTCAGGGAAGAAAGGATGTCTGGTGGTGCGGAATCTCTTGGTTCGCAGAACATACGAGACAAGGCGTCTGGCCTTACGCTCTTCGACCCGGGCCTGTAGGTAATATGCAGTTGAAAACAAGAGAAGAATAGAGGGATAAAGATATCCTTCAAAAGAAGGAGAGAGGTTTAAGGCGCTTCCCTGGCCAATACAACTTTTTAAAAGGTATACAATCTGAATAATGTGTTTAACCTTATAAACCAATTATAAATACTATTAATGTTTCATTGGTGACATAGTAAATGGACATTTCCAACCAATGTGGTAAACGGACGTTTCCAAAAAATATAACCAAATATTCCAATTTGTGTAATAAGTCTAACATATGGAAAATTTTTCAACATAACCGGTCCCTTCGCGGAATTTGGAGAGAGGAAGAAAACTTCCTATAGAAATAGGGAGATAAGAAGAGAACAAAAGTTGACGTATAATGGATGTCCGGGCCCAGCTTCTCGCATTCCGGTCTGCGGAACAGAGCATACAAGACGCTTGGTTCTCTAAGGCGTGGTGGTCTGTAGGAAAGAAGGGACTTGAAGAACGACTGGGTCCTTCTGAATGACAGAGTCTAATCTGCT
>BLSH010127324.1:1576277-1590191 GCA_018402905.1 Glandirana rugosa | reverse complement strand
CCGATCAAGCGGCACCAACAAATGTGAGTTCAAACACAGCTATTAATATTCTCTGGCATCACCCAAATGATGTTATGCTATGTGAATCTCTATCACTTTACATGAGGTGAGCTTGGTATCGGAGAAAACTGCAAAAATCAGCCTGAAGAGTTAGAAAGCGAGTCCCTTTCATCTGTGACCGGCGAACTGATGGAGATATCTAACAGGGAACTTTAAAAGGACATATATTAGTCTTGTTCCTGGTTCTCGTGGTATTGAAGCAATATTTATGATAATTACAATCCATTTGCCTGCAAAGGTTTTTTATATTGGTTTATAAGGTTAAACACATTATTCAGATTGTATACCTTTTAAAAAGTTGTATTGGCCAGGGAAGCGCCTTAAACCTCTCTCCTTCTTTTGAAGGATATCTTTATCCCATATATTGATCCCAGACGGTTTTTTTTCCTCTGTGATTGAGGCCGGCTGCATAACCTGACAACAAGCCATACTGTTTTTTGTTTTTTTATTTCTGTTTTTTCATCTGTTTTTTTCACCTGCCTTAAAACGCATAAGCACATATAGGCACTAGTATTTATATTTTTTTCAAGAGTTGCTAAGTCCAGGTGAGCGCCATAAACCTCTTCCTTTTTGAAGGGAATTTTGTTTCAAGAGAAGAATAGAGCCCAATGTGCCTGGTGGGGTTTCAGTCTTTTGGCAGTATGTAAATATTCTAAATTTTTGCGGTCGGTGAATACCATAACATGATGTGCAGCTCCTTCCAATAGATACCGCCACTCCTGCAAGGCGGACTTGATGGCTAGGAGTTCCGATCCCCCATGTCATAATTTTTCTCAGGGGCAGAGAGCTTGCGGGAAAAGAAAGCAAGGGGTGGAGAGAGGCCTTTGGGCCTCGCCTCTGGGAGAGGACTGCTCCCACTGCAGTCTCTGAAGCATCCACTTCCAGGATATAGGGCAAGGCAGAATCCGGATGCTTCAAAACAGGTGCAGATGTGAATAACTTCTGGAGCTTCAGGAAGGCTTCTTGGGCCTCCGGGGGCCAGTGGAAAAGGGTATTCTGTTTGGTGAGCTGGGTAATATTTGAGATCACCGCAGAGAACCCCTTGATACACGTCCTGTAGAAGTTGGCGAAGCCTACAAACCGTTGGACCCCTTTCCTGTCTTATGGAGCTGGCCAATCCAAAATGGCAGAAACCTTCTGTGGGTCCATAGTGACTCCGGTGGCCGAAATGATAAGGCCCAGGAACGAAATCCTGGAGCATTCGAATGCACACTTTTCGGCCTTGGCGTAGAGCCCATGTTGTTGGAGGCGTTGTAAAACACACCTGATGTGCCTGCGATGCTCATCCATTGTGGCAGAGAAAATGAGAATATCGTCCAAGTAGACGATGACGAATTGGTCTAAATAATCCCAAAAAATATCATTCACCAAGTGTTGAAAGGTGGCTGGGGCATTACAGAGCCCAAAGGGCATTACGAGATATTCATAATGGCCGAACCGTGTTCGGAAGGCCGCCTTCCACTCGTCACCCTCCCGGATGGGAATGAGATTGTAAGCCCCGCGGAGATCCAGCTTGGTGAATACAGTAGCCGAACCGAGCCTTTGAAATAATTCCGGGACCAGAGGTAGAGGATAGCGGTTTTTAACTGTGACCTTGTTGAGGCCTCTGTAGTCAATGCAGGGTCGAAGGGAATGGTCCTTCTTTTCCGCAAAGAAGATCCCTGCTCCTGCCGGGGAAGTAGAAGGCCAGATTAATGCCTTCTTAAGATTCTCATCTAGATAGGCCTTGAGGCCTTCAGTTCTACCTCAGAGAGGGGGTATATCCTGCCAAACGGTACCTCAGCATCGGGCAACAGCTCTATCGGGCAGTCTTCAGGCCTGTGAGGTGGAAGTTCATCTCCCCCCTTCTTACTAAGCACATCTAAGAACTTGTGGTAGATCGAAGGAACAGCTATGCGGGTCTCTGGGTCTGGGTCCACGTCTAGGCATAACACAGAAGGAGGAACTTCTGAAACTGGCTGCTGGCAGTGGTGCTAACAATAGAGAGAGGAGAACTGAACCTCCCCAGTAGACCAGTTAACGGTGCAGCAGTGAGCCACGGCAGTCCTAAGATAATAGGGAAGAGAGGGGACGCAATAACGTCCAACAGCAGGTGTTGCAAGTTTGTCATTTTGGCAAGAAGAGGGATGGTTTCGTGGGTGACTGCATCTGATTTAATGGTGTATCCAACAGCCAGGCGGATGACCATCCGGTGGGTCTTAGGTCTAAGAGGGATGTGATGCTGCGCTTCAAATGTCAAGTCCAGGAAGCAACTGCATGCTTCAGAGTCGATGAGGGCTGGAACTTGAATACTCCCGCTTGGAAGCTCTAGGAAGAGGAGAAGAACAAGGTGGGTCATGGTACTTGCAGGGACAAAACTTCTCCTTTGGTAGTGTGGGGCCCCTTACCACACTTGACTGGACAGGACCTGACAAGATGTCCGGGGCCACTGCAGTAGAGGCAGAGGTTAAAGGTCAGAAGTCTGTGTCTCTCCTCTGGGGAGAGTGAGGGGCGTAGGAGTTCGGGCTCTTGTGGGGCTGGTCCCGGGTAGCATCCAGACAGTTTGTGCAGATCCTACGGACTACTTCGCTCTGCGTTCCCGCAAGACAGTGGTCAACCTGGATGGCTAGGTTAATCAGGGCATCCAGAGATCAGGGAACACCCACATGGGCTAGATCGTCTTTGAGCGGCTCTGAGAGACCCAGCCTGAACTGATAACAGAGTGCCGCATCATTCCAGGCCGTATCAGCGATCTAGTGCCAGAACTCCAAGACATAGTCCTCCACCATACGGCGGTCTTGCTGGAGCGTGTGGAGAGCGGCCTCTGCGGTGGTAACCTGGTAGGGGTCCTCATAGAGCCGAGCCAGGGACTGAAAAAATAGGGAGAGGTCGGCGGTTTCAGGAGCCTTTTGTTCCAGTAGCAGGCCCAGGCTTGGGGTTCATCTAGTAACAGAGAGATTGCCAGTCCCACCTTGGTGGCTTCCAGGGAAAAGGTGCGGGGTTGCAGGGCAAAGTATAGCTCCAAAGCATTACGAAAAGCCTGAAACTTCTTACAGTCCCCCGTGAACCATTCAGGCAAGGGCACCTCGGGCTCAGTGGGCAACGTGACCATAGTACAGGCAGCAGGCTGGCCGGAACTTTATTGGAGCTTGCAGGGAGAGCTCCAGGACTCTGATCTTCAACCGGGTGTACCCTTTTTGTAAGTCCTTCACCGCCTGGGTGAGCCCCGTTAGGTGCATACATAGATCATCTATTGGAGAGGGCCTCTGCCAGACTCGGACTGGCTGTCCATTGATGTCACCTACCTAATGGTAGAGTCTGACTTATGCAGTAGGCAACCTCTCTTACAGCCTCGGTTCCAGAACCCCTGGTAGAGCAGACAGGGAAAGCTGGAGCGCAGAGGGGCATGAGGGCTGGATCAGACACAGATGGTGGTGAGATGTCGTCCAGAGGTTTGTGTGAGACTGAAGAGTAGTTGTACAGGCCGGGTCAGTAACATGCAGGCGGAGCAGTACAGGAGGAGCAGGCAGTCAGGTGCAGGCAGGTTCGGCAACAGGCAGGCAACTGAAGTACAAAGGGGTCAGGCGGGAGAATGGTCGTAGGCAAGCTGGGGGTCAGTGCAGGCAGAGTTCAAGCAGATACAGGGTCAAGCCGGGTCACAGGTAAACAGGAAATCTCAGAACAGATCGCTATGGAACACTGGAACGCTGTAGAAAGGACAGCACTGGTTGCAGGGTGCTGTCTGCTTAAATGGGCCATTTTGGCGCCAATGCCGGTGCACACGCTACGTGCGCCCGCGCACAGGCATTCCAATGGCCACAGATGTTTCCTTACAGCTGCACTCAGGGAGACAAACTGTCAAAGAGCCCCGATCCTAGTACAGATTTCGTTGTGTCGGGTTCAGGTCACTTCCGGTATCGGTTTTAGGTATCGGAGCATTTCTGCGAGAATCGGTGCAACCCTAATCAGTACAAACCATATGCTCGTACATATTGGAAAACACCATAGATAGTAGCAACTGAATGATTATATGCCAGAATGTCAGCATAATGTACAGACAGTATAAAATGGATTAAAAGTAGGTGTGTCATTGCCACTCTAATGCAATGGGGTAACTGCCATCGCCAGTCATCATTCCTAGCCAGGACAGACATCACTGAGGCCCAGTATTCATGTGTAAGGAGAAATGGACTCCCCCAAGTGTCCCCCAATGCCTAATGTTACAAAAATAAGAAAAATATAAATGTAATCAATGGGCCTGAATAATGCTCAAAAGGTGGTACCACATAAATAAGTCCACCTAAGCAATATAAATAAATATGTATATACTGTATATGTACACTGCCCCCTTGCAACATCACCGACCCAGCATGCACTGGTTGGTGATGTCACAAGGGGGACAGTGCCACCAGGTGACGTCGCTAAGTGGCCCTGCCCTTACCTATATAAGAACTGTGAAATGGCAAGCCAGCCATTCAGCAGTTTGCCTTCACAGCGGCAGGTCGGCGGTGCGCCGGGTGCCGTGGTTGACAATAGAATTACATCGAGGGACACTGTTTTTTTATTTTTTGATAAAGAATCGTCAAAAATTGTCTGTGCGTTTTTATTACTTTTTGACACTATTTTGGTGAATGGGTAGGGGTACTATGTACCCCATACTCATTTACATGGGGGGTGGGATCTGGGGGCCCCCTTGTTAAAGAGGGCTTCCAGATTCCGATAAGCCCCCTGCCCGCAGACCCCCCACAACCACAGCCCAGAGTTGTGGGCAAGAGACGCTGGGCCCCATCAAAATGAAGACAAGGTGCTTTGGGGTGGGGGGCAATCGGGTATGGATTAGGGGGGACCCCCACACTGTTTCTTTTTTTTACTATTTTTACTGGCAAATGTTTTTTTTATTCAGCTGTCAGCAGGGAAGCCCATTTACAGCAGATGATTCATCGGTTGTCAAGGATGCTGCAGCCGGCTTTGGGGCCCCAATACTTAGCAACCAGCTTTTACTGTGCCCTGATTGGGCAAAGCTTTGCCCAATCAGGGTACAGAAAGCACTGTGAGGCCCACAGTGCATTGCAGGGCGTTTGGCGGGATGAACACCGGCCAAACACCCTGCAAATGTGGGTGTTCCCTGAAGGAGGTGAACACTCAATGTTCGGCCCAAACTCATGCTTGGGCTGAACCGTTCATCCAACACTACTTACACCCCAAAACATATTTTGCTACTTCTCCTGAATATGGGGATAACACATTTGTGAGAATTTTTCACAGCCTAGCCACACAGAGAGGTCCAAAATCCAAGGAGCACCTTAAAGTGATACTAAACGCTCATTTTTTTCCCCTTAAAATAACAAACATGTTATACTTACTTGCTCTGTGCAATTGAATTGCAGAGAGCAGCCTCGATCCTCCTCCTCTCAGGTCCCCTGCCAGCGCTTCTGGATCCTCCCCACCGCTGAGTGCCTCCATAGCATGCTGCTTGCTATGGGAACACTCTTGCGTGCTCATTCCTCATCGGCTGTGATTGAAAGCAGAAGGAGCCAATGGCTCCCATTACTGTCTCTAAGCCAATGAAGAGTGGGAGAGCCAAGAGAACCTCAGCTCTCCTGCATATCTCTGGATCGAGATTGGGCTTAAGTAATAACAAGGGGGGAATGTGGGGGGAGCTCTATGCAGAAGGTGTTTTACCTTTATGCAAAGAATGCATGAAGGTAAAAAAAACCCTTCTGCCTTTACAACTACTTTAGGACTTTCTAGAAGCATAAATTACCTACTTTCCTGACTACCTATCACATTTTTGGAAGCCCTGGAGCACCAGGACAGTGAAAACAGTTGGGGACACAGGCTATGGTGACACTGGTACTGGTATGACAGTGATCATGACACTGGTATGGCAGTGATTAGGGCAATGGTATGGCAGTGATCGGGATGCTACAATGAGGTATGGTGGTGATCAGAATGCTGGTATGGGGTATGGCAGTAATCAGTATGGTGTCTGAAGGTGATGAGGATGCTGGTATGAATTATGGTGGTGACCAGGATGTTGGTATGCGGTGATCGGGATGCTGCTATGGGGTATGGCGGTGGTCAGGACACTGCTATGGTTTATGATGGCGATCAGGATGCTGGTATGCGGTATGGCACTGATCATGATGCTGACATAAGGTATGGTGGTGATTAAGACACTGGTATGGTGTGGTATGGTATGGTGACACAGGATGCTGGTATGGTGTATGGCGGTGATCAGGACATTGGTATGGGGTATGGCAGTGATCAGGATGCTGACATGAGATATGGCAGTGATCATGACATTGATATGGTGGTTATCAGGATGATGGCATGTTGTATACGGTGATCAGGCCACTGGTATTAGGTATGGTGGTAATCAGGACACTGGTTTTAGGTATGGCGGTGATCATGGCGCTGGCATTGCATATGACGGTGACTTGCTTTTAGCCCCAGCTGACTCAAAGCCTTAGAGGGAACCATTATACCCTTTATTTTATTTTTTTCAGTATTCTGTTTAAAATGACAAAAGTTGGTGCAGCTATATGATAATATACTATGTTTTGCATTATGTGATATAAGTACATCCCAAAATTTTATTGATCCAGCACCAGTATCAGATCTAGGAAAGCATACTAAAGCCACATTAATCAGTGACAGTGCTTAAAATGTGGATATGCTAGGGGCGTGGCCTGACGTTGACACGAGCGGACGCTTACTTGCAGAGCTCCGCTGAAGCCAGGGTGAATCTGCGGGAATCCTGCTTCTGGAGGACAGGGGGAGGCATTTAAACCCTCCATCGACAACACCCCTACCTCCAGCTACATTTCAAGTCCAAAATCGGGCGGATAGGCGGCCGTCCTCTGCATAACCGAAAAACGAGGCCGCGGTTTTGTGGCCTACTAGCGCCGGAGCGAATGGCACGGCCCCTGGAGCCATAACCCACTGCTCAGATCACTGGGACCACACAATACCTTCCTGGGCCCCTGCCATACTGATAGAAACACCAATATTATTGGGTAACAAACCCTAGTGTCAGAGTATGACCGTGATGCGCTGGGAGATGGCTGCCTAATGTGAGAGCTCTCGCCCCAGGGGGAATAAAGCACCGACAAATAGGGGTTTGAAGCCGCAGACCAAGCAGCAGATAATGGGGACAGCATCCAGAGACTCGTCCGCCTCACGTTCCCGATCCCCGAGGGAGCAGGGGAACAGGCTGAGCCAGAACATCCCGGAGCTGTTTCGCTCTCAGGCGAGCAACATGGCGCCCATACCACGTGGCCAAACACAGCATGCGCCTCCACACAGTGCCGCTCCCGTACAATCTACAGACTGCCTGGTTAGCCCCAGGGGAGATGGAGGTGCACAGGCATTTAGACAACCGAGCCTTAGCGACTTGCACACCATCGCAGCAGATATTAAGCTAACCCTCACAGCCGTCATCATGGACCTTAGGCAGGATATCCAAGCCCCAGCTGGTAGGGTCCGGGAGGTGGAAAAGAACGCAACGGTTCAAGCTACAGCCATACGTTGCATAACGCACACTGTTGATGCCCACACTCTGCATTTAAGGGACTTACAGAGGCACATTGAAGATATTGATAACCGCGGCAGGAGTCACAATCTCAGGGTCCACGGTTTGCCAGAAGGGATAGAAGCAGATAGTCTGTTGCCAACAGTATGCGCTATCTTCAACAACTTATTGGACAGACCTCCAGACACCACTATAACGATAGAACGCATACACAGGGCGCTGAGGCCCAAAGGAAGAGATGCGGATCCCCCAGGGACGTGATCTGCTGCCTAGTGGATTACAGGCTCAAAGAGGAGATATTGCGGAAAGCTAGAAACAGAATTCAAATCTCTCATGAGGGTACGGTGTTACAAATCTACCAGGACCTGTCCGCAATCACATTACAGCAGCGCAGGGACTTGGGCCCTCTACTCGAAGCTCTCCGCTCCCAGGGGTTCACTTACAGGTGAAAATTTCCATTTGGACTGTTTGCATCAGCCCATGGGAGATCAGCCCTGCTAAGGGTCCCGGAGGTACTCCCACAGTTTTGTGACACCCTAGGAATACCGTATGTTGAGGTACCTAACTGGCAAGCTGAATTCTGCCAGGTTCTGCTCAAGAAAGGGCAGCACACCATGGAACCCATGGACACTCAAGAGCTTCGGCAACTTCGCCACAGGTCTCCATCGGGGAGGGGGTCTGCGCTCCGAGGATGGGTGGCCAACCAATCCCAAGCCCTTCAAAGCCCCCACAACAAAGAAGGGCAAGAAGGGACAAGTAACAACTAAAGACCACATGTGGCAAGCATATCGACAAGAATTCACTTGCAACAGTACTCATTCAGTTTTGAACTTTCAATGTTGAAGACGTTCTTTTTTCTCCATTTTACATGGAAATAAGTTAAACGGGCCAATGTTTTGTTAAACCAAAGAGGACCAGATTGCATGATGAAATAAACTTTGCAACCTCTCTCCATATAGGCACTGTGGCATGAAGAGTATCTACGTCGCACAGTCATCATAGCTGACAGGTAAAAACTGGAACTTTTCCACACCCCCCATCCTGGTTGCTGTTCCGGGTTCATATATGGCAGAACCACATTGCTCTTCTTTGTTGTTTACGCCAAACTTTGGCTCTCAAGGGGTGGTGACACCAACCTAGTGGAACCCCGATTAGATATTCAGAGGCCACAGTGGAACCAATAACTACAGGAAGACTGATCAGAAGGCCAATTTGTACTATGGGGATGAGGGGGGGGCATGGTAAATTGAGCGGAGATGGACAATGGGAACCACGCTAAGGATAGCATTGCCATTTGGTAAGATTGACAGTCTCAGAGGGTCCCTCTGGAGCTGGGGGACGGGCTGCCCGAGCACCGATCCAATACCGCGCACTTGAGAGAATATCTGTGATATAACTGATCCATAATCTATTGGTCGGTGCTGCCAGCCTCGCCCCTCAGGCTAATATATCTTGTAATAAGGGCTTTGGAGAGAAGTATAACTAGCCTCAATGCAAACTATATTAAGCTATGGGACTGTTGTGAAGATTGGTTGATATGCAATGGTCATTGTTATTGTTTAAAACGCTGTTAATGTTACTTAAAGGGTTATGCCAGTATATGTCGGCATGACAGTTATAACCAATATTAGAGTTACGAAAAGTAAATGTTCTCGGTTGATTTGTAAACAAAAGCAATCAGTTGTACTGCTTTCCATGTGTGGGCCCATGCCCCGCACATGGACGTTTCCGCGTGCTCGGGCATGGGCCTGGCCCACACCGTGCTGGTTTCCTATCGGGGGTGTGGTTTCACCCTCTTGGTTGAAGGGGTGTGGTGTGGTGTGCATGTTGACCACTAGCTGAGTTTAGGTGTCTAGATTTGATCTTGCTTGTATATTCCCCCATGTACCAAAACAATGTCGGTGGGTCATTTGGTTGTTCGGCTAAATGGATGGCCGGACGACCAGCTGGCTCACTTTGAACAGAGGTTAAACCCCTGGGAGAGAGAAACATCATTCCAGGTTCGCAACCCGCTCAGGTTAAATCAGTCCAACCCCCATAAGGCAGGACCCTATATCTTATAACCCAAACAAAGATCTCATAAAATCCCAGCATTTTGAATAGGGCCTACCGTCACCCTCCGGGGTCCCCACCTTTGGTGAGTGAATCTGAGTTAGATAGAAGGGCAGGCCTCTTGGTCACCAGAACTATCTCCCTCGCATTTTCCACTTGACTTCACCTCCTCTGTGGAACTCTAGATCTATCTACCTCCCTCCTAACCTTCTCCCCGTCGGGGGGCATTCCCTTTTTGTGGGGGGGTCCTTTTCCTTTTTTTTTTTTTGTTTGTTTGTTTCTCTTGCCTCTCAGTCCCTTCACATCCTTCTTGACAGCTTCCTCCCATCCCCCTACATCGCCCGTTAAACAGACATACGCTGTATTCAAGACTACACTAACTGGTCCCACCACACGCGGATCAAAATTTAGTGTAGTGCTAACCTTACAATGCCGACCACTAATAAAGATGACCACCTTACGCTAAAACTATTCTCGCTAAACGCCGGAGGATTGAAGATACCAGAGAAGCGATCGAAGCTCCTCGTGTCAATTCATAAATCGTGAGCGGATGTAGCGTTTATACAAGAAGCGCACTTCAGGTCAGACAACATTCCCAAATTGTATAATGTGCACTACCCGACAGTCTACAATGCAACATATCAGGGTTCCAAATCAAGGGCGGTAGCGATTCTATTCTCAAAAAAATGCCCACTAATAGTAACATACACGAAGGCTGGCGATGAAGGATGCTTTATTTTTATAGCGGGCACCATTCATAACAAGCCATTCTCACTTGCGAATATTTATGCGCCAAACAAATCTCAGGTATCTTTCTTTTGCGCCACACTACAGACACTAACGGACTTCCAAAAGGGAATCCTGATTCTGGGGGGGACTTTAACTTAGCACATATGCCCAAACAAGATAATTCGGCAGGCTCCTCACATATTACATACCGGGCCCTTAAAACCATTAAAACTCCCCTAAGTAACTTACTTTTACATGACTCTTGGCGTACTCTGCACCCGAATGTGAGAGACTTCACGTTCTATTCCAGCCTCCATCACAGATACACAAGAATTGATTATTTTTTTCGTACGCAGCAAGACTTACAATACCTAACGGCGGCCACGATCGAACCAATGTTTTTGTCCAATCACAACCCGATAACTATGACTCTCTCACTACCTATACAGACCAATCGCTCATACATATGGAGATTAGACCCCTCACTGGTCTCGGACCCTACAATAGAACAACACACCCACGAACAAATCCAACAATACTTCCAATTGAACACCTCGCTAGAGATCACCCCACTGACCTTGTGGAACGCACATAAATGCGTAATTAGGGGAGAACTTATCTCCCTTGCTAGTAAACGACGGAAGGAGAGGCAGGCATGTTTAAATAAATTACTAGCTGACATCCAATCCATGGAACAGTCCCACAAACAAACTCTAGAGTCACAAACTCTCCATAAGTTGATTCATGCACGTATGGAACTCCTAGAGGAGCTTGGGAAATCAGTAAAACGTAAATTCGCACTATCCCAAAAGAGGTTTTATGAAGCAGGAAATAAAGCAGGGAAACTATTGGACAGAGCTTTGCAAGCCAAGAAAGCATCCACAACCATCCACCACATTAACACCCCCACGGGGAAAATAATGAAAACAAACGAGGGTATTGCTTCGCAGTTCGTGCAATACTATTCAAAATTATATAACATCTCCCTTACCACTCCTATGGATGCACAAAAAAGGACATGATCAAGAGCTTCCTGCGCCAATATGCCCCTAGGGCACTGAACGCATCAGAAGCGTAGGATCTTGATAATCCCCTTTCGTTAGAGGAAGCCAAGACGGCATTAAAACAACTCAAAACAGGTAAGAGTCCAGGCCCAGGTGGCTTAACAAGCAGCTACTACAAAGCATACCTGGAGATACTACTCCCGAGATTCTTAGAGGCGTTTAACACACTAGACAAATCCCCTCCCCAACACCGTGACACTCTAGAAGCCCACATAGCAGTTCTGCCTAAGCCAGGCAAGGACGCGTCCATGGTAACTAATTATAGACCAATTTCTCTACTAAATGTGGACGTCAAATTATATGCTAAAATATTGGCAAACAGGATTCTCCCCCACCTTCCTAACTTGGTATCGCTAGATCAAGTTGGATTTATCCCTGGAAGTGAGGCTAGGGATAATACCCTGAAAGCGATAAACCTTCACCATTGGCTGGTAACCAAAAAACAGAAGGGCTTCTTTCATTCCCTTGATGCAGAGAAGGCGTTCGACAGGGTGGCCTGGGACTTCTTAGAGGAAACTCTTAAAATGCTGGTGTTTGGAAACAGAATACTGAATTATATCTTTGCACTTTACTCCAATCCCTCGGCGAAAGTGAGAGTCAATGGCCATCTGTCGGACACCTTCCCTTTGTCTAATGGGAGCAGGCAGGGTTGTCCTCTGTCTCCTCTAATTTTCATTCTGACATTAGAACCTCTCTTGAACAGGATTAGGCAGAATGGCGACATTAGAGGAATTACAGTAGCAGATCACACTTATAAAATTGCCACCTACGCGGATGATATTCTATTATTTCTCACAGAACCGCTAACCACATTACCTAATCTATTAAATGATCTTAAGTCATTCAATACTCTTTCAAATTTACAAATAAACTTCAACAAGTCTAGTGCGCTCAACATATCTCTACCCCACCACACGGTTGAGAGTTGTAAACAGAACTTCCCCTTTAAATGGGAGACCCAAGCTTTAACCTACTTGGGGATCAAACTTCCTACCAGACTAAGTAATCTATATGACTTGAACTTTCTGCCTCTGCTCAGCACCTTGCAGCAAGATTTACAGAAGTGGTTCACAACTACATTTTCATGGTTTGGTAGGGCCACTATAATCAGAATGAATGTCCTTCCCAGACTTCTATACCTGTTACAGACAATCCCTGTTAAACTGCCGCAGATCTTCTTCTCCACTTACAGGCGGGTCTGCACAGAATTTATCTGGAACTCCAAGAAGGCCAGGCTGAGCTATGATAAACTGACTGCAGCTAAACTTAAGGGGGGTATGGGCCTGCCAGATGCCCAAAAATATTATTGGGCTTGTAGCCTCATTAGGATCGCAGATTGGCATGCCAATTCAAAATCCAAAGCATGAGTCTCGCTAGAGGGGGCGTTCTCAGACGTGCCCCTGAGATACCTACCTTGGCTTTGACCTAACCTTTACTTAAACCAATTGAAGGAACATCCAACGATCGGCCATACGCTATTTAGTTTGCAAGCTGTGAATAAGCGGCTACAGCTCTCCTCCTTCCCGGGTCCCCTCACCCCACTCATACATAACGCAGACTTTTATCTGAGCACTGCGGACTCCCTGATTAGAGAGGTGGGAAAAGACCTCTTAGGAAAAGGGGAAAATTTCTTTACACAAGGTTTCTTTTTATCTTTCAAGGCATTATAAGCCATAACACCAATCCCTAAACTTTCCTGGTTTTGGTACCTACGAATCAGGCTTTACGTTATGTCCACAAAACCGACGGCAGACTGGTACAGGCCTCTCACCCCCTTTGAAGCTATATGCAGCAGAACAGAACCCCAAAGACACCTGATCTCTGAAATTTATGCCAAAATGTTTGCGAAACTCAATCCCAAACAGAACAACGCTTCCAGTCCATGGGAGAAAGAACTGTCAATATATTTATCCACCCACGATTGGGAACAAATATTTACTCACATTCACAAGGGCTCGATTAACATCTCAGCCCAAGAAAACGGGTTCAAATTTTATTCTAAATGGTACCGAACACCAGATAGATTGCATAAATTCTACTCGACAGTATCTAAAAACTAAATACAGAGTCAATAAAATACACCACTGTCTCCAACAAAGTCTAGTCTCTGCTCAGCGCCAGACTGACACCGTCTCCTTTAAAGCACAGAACCATATGCAGCTGCTGAAAAGTTACGCTTATTGAGTGGTCCCAGACCACTCACATAGGGGTTTTCCCCTTAGGACTAATAGGTGTGCACCACAGTAACGACAAACACCACCTCCCTGCATGTAGGTGTAAAACTAATCTTGACGTTTGTTTCCTAAATGTGTAGAGAAACTTATATATACTCCAATAAGCCTTCGCGACGACACCCTCATGTAAGCACACGAGGAACTTAAACTTCACAAAACCTTGCAAAACTATGCCTGATAAGTCGTCGACGTATACCAAGACACGAAATTTCCTCTGCCACAGTCAGACCGCGACTCGTCTCTGATCTGAAACAACCTCTGT
>BLSH010127324.1:1509647-1522583 GCA_018402905.1 Glandirana rugosa | reverse complement strand
ATTATAGAACAATAATCTGTCCCTTACAGCAACAGCAGGAACCTGACTCTATAGAAGTAGGCAATGATTTTAGAACAATAATCTGTCCCTTACAGCAACAGCAGGAACCTGACCCTATAGGAGTAGGCGATGATTTTAGAACAATAATCTGTCCCTTACAGCAACAGCAGGAACCTGACCCTATAGGAGTAGGCAATGATTTTAGAACAATAATCTGACCCTTACAGCAACAGCAGGTACCTGACCCTATAGGAGTAGGCAATGATTTTAGAACAATAATCTGTCCCTTACAGCAACAGCAGGAACCTGACCCTATAGAACTAGGAGATGGTTTTAGAACAATAATCTGTCCCTCTAAGCAGTAGACTCTACCTAGTCCAGTCAGATCGTTCTGTAATGCAGGATGAGATGTTATTAGAGCTTCAGTCTGTCCCTAAAAGCAGTAGTAGTAGTAATCTCTACCTAGTCCACAATCAGATTGTTCTGTAATGCAGAATGAGATCTGCAATCTGTCCCTCAAAGCAGTAGTAGTAGTAATCTCTATTTAGTCCACAATCAGATCGTTCTGTAATGCAGGATGAGATGTTAATATATCTGCAATCTGTCCCTCACAGCGCCAGCAGCATCCTCTCCCTACACTAGCCAGAGAGCATGTGACATGCAGCACTAAGTGACTCCAGCTTATAAAGAGGCTGGGTCACATGATGCACTGGCCAATCACAGCCATGCCATTAGTAGGCATGGCTGTGATGGCTTCTAAGGGCAAACCAGTGAAACGCTTGTTGATTGGCTGCCCTGCAGCTATTCAACAGGCGGAATCAAATACCTGAACCCAGAACCCGAACCCAAACTTTTTTTCAAATGTCCAGGTACGGGTCCGGGTCATGGACACCCCAAAGTTCGGGTTCGCTCAACTCTAGTCAGGAGTAAGAGGCCTTCGGTGGCGCAATTTGAGAGACCATTTGCTCTATTTATCAACTGTTTGGCCTTCCCCCATGTGTTAATCTTGCATTTCGGGGCTAACGATGTGGGGAAGATTAAAACTTGGGATCTCTTGTGTGAAATTAAGCGGGATTTATGTTCGTTTAAGCTTTAATTTCCTAACACGGTCTTTGCTTTTTCGGAAATGATTCCAAGACTCTTATGGTCCCCCTGGGGCAACTTATTTTATTTGGATAAGATTAGAAGGCGTCTGAATAGGATGGTTCACAATTTTTTAGTTGCATCGGGTGGTTTATCTTACAGACATATCGAGCTGGAAGGTTTTCTTCCGGGCCTTTTCAGATCTGATCTGGTTCATCTTTCGGACATCAGTTTAGATGTCTTTAATATGGGCCTACAGAGTCTAATTGAATTGGCCACAGTGTTGGGGGGGTCACGGTCGGCATGTGCTCCGCTGGTGGGGAGTAGTCGTCCAGGATTGTCTGGATGGACACCGTGTCTTGATTTACTGTTATGTGGTTAATTACAGAAATGGCTTAATTTCATTTAAAATTATTCTAAAATGTTTAAGGTTACCCCTTGGGTTGAACACCATGGCCAAAAAAATTGTTAAACCACCAAAGATTGAATAAATGGTTAATTGTTTAATTTTGGTATCTGCCTCGTTATTTGGATCATATGCTCCCTTTGTGCTATCCCATGTATGAGTCCCTAGCGTTCAGCGGGACCCCATGGGATGGCTCAAAGGGGCCAGGTTTGTCTCCACCCCTCCCTCTTGTTTTTCAGGTTACTACTGGCTACGGCCGCTCCGCTCTGCACAGCAACAGGTGCAGAATTGGAGAAAAACAGCGGGCTGTGGCTCCCGCGCACCGGGAGCTGGTTTAAGGGACCGACTTGTGCTACAGGCTGCAGTCACCGTGGGTGTGGAAGGAGCAGTGACCCTCACCCCCTCCCTATTTTTAAAGGCTTTTGAACTGTCATGGTGTTTCCCAGTGGGGAGTAGTCGTCCAGGATAGTCTGGATGGACACTGTGTCTTGATTTACTGTTATGTGGTTAATAGCAGGAATGGCTTAATTTTATTTAAAATTATTCTAAAATGTTTAAGGTTACCCCTTGGGTTGAACACCATGGCCAAAAAAATTGTTAAACCACCAAAGATTGAATAAATGGTTAATTGTTTAATTTTGGTATCTGCCTCATTATTTGGATCATAGGCTCCCTTTGTGCTATCCCATGTATTTAACTGATTTAAAACAAATGTTTAGTTGGGCATTAACCTAAAATGATTGTTAGCAGAACCATTGTATGGTGAAGCAAGGTAAATTACCACAATGCTGTACTAGCATGAATATATTTTACATCCACATTGGCAACAACAACATTTGCTGTTTTACAATCAGTTGGTAGTGTTTTAAGCATAATTAATTTTTAAGGATTTTTTCTTGGTTAGCTATTGTTTAATAAGGTAGTTACAGTATATTATTGAAGCAGTGTTGCATTCTTGCTGAAAATATTATTATGACAGTAGGTAATTATAGTGTGCATAGCTGTGCCTGTAGACAAAGATGAAAGAACCTTTTGACCCTTTACGCTGAGATGTACAGGACTTAACCACATCACACAGTCCATGACAGTTGAAGACGTTTAGTGTCATGATCTTTCAGTGACATTTTTTTTAAAAAAATGGCAATTCATTGTGCTAGGTGAAGCTAGTACTCATTTTTTTAAGTGATTGTAAAGCATCCCTTTTTTATTTCTTAAAATAATAAACATGTTATACTTTTCTGCTCTGTGCAATGGTTTTGCACAGAGCAGTCCCTATTCTCCTCTTCTCGGGAGCCCCCATTGGTGCTCTTGGCTACTTCTCCCCCCCCTCCTTGAATATCCCCATAGAAAGCTGCTTCCTATGGGAGCACTAGTGCAGGCTTGCTCCCAAGCCAGGCTGTTTGCTTCTATTCAGACACACAGCCTGGCTCAGCCCCATCCCTTACTCTCTGCTCACAGGTATGACTGACAGCAGCAAGCTTGTGAGACAGAGGTGAGGGGAGAACTGCTGCAAATGTGCACAGGCGTTGGACCAAAATCAGGTTCAGGTGAGATTTTTGAAGGGGGTTTGTCTGAGGGGCTGCACTGAAAAGGGTTTTTTTACCTTAATGCAGAGAATGCCTTAAAGTGGTTGTAAAAGCAGAAGTTTTTTTTAGCATAATGCATTCTATGTATTAAGATAAAAAGCCTTCTGTGTGCAGCAGCCTTCCTTAGCCCCCCTAATACTTACCTGAGGTCCATCTAGATACAACAATTTTGCAGGAGTGTCTTGGCTGGCCAGGACTCCTCATTGGCTGAGACAGCAGGGCAGCGCCACTGGTTCCCACTGCTGTCAATCAAAGTCATTCAACCAATGAGGAGAGAAAGGAGACGGGGGCCATGGCTCAGTGTCTGAATGGACACAAACAGCTGTGGTTATAGCAAGCTGCTTGCTGTGGGGGCACTCGACAGGAGGGAGGGGCCAGAAGCACTGAAGAGGAACCCAAGAAGAGGAGGATCAGGGCTGCTCTGTGCAAAACTATTTCACAGAGCAGGTAAGTATAACATGTTTGTTATTTTTAACTTAAGAAAAGAAGACTTTAGTATCAAAAAAACTTTTGCCTTTACAACCACTTTAAGCTTTCTGCGTTGTATCTTCACACTCTACATGAGCAGACTACACTACACAAGTAACACGGAAGCAGAGGAAATTACTCCTATCATGTGTTTGGAGCTAATTCTACTGCTTCATACTGTGTAAACAATGGGTTGCTCTGAGCAATTTGAATTTCTGGATATATACTCATATAGCCTTTCTTCTTCATACTATATTCAGATTCTCATCAATGTATACCATACCATACTTATTTATCCACTTCCCATCTGTCGTTCATATATATATATCCTTGGACTGGAGCGGTGAAGCACCCATGATTGTGGTATCATTTATTAGAGCAGATGATGGACTTTCATGTACAGCCACCAGGTAGCCCAGGACCAAGGCAACCTGTCACATCAGATGCACTAGGAAGAGTGGGAAGAACTTCCACTGTTGCTCTCCCTCTGTGACATCAGAAACGACAAGAATTTCTCCACTTATGGTTTTGATTTGTTTGCTTACAAGCCGTTTCCGGCTTCTAAAGTAGCCAATCAAATTATCTCAGCTGCAATGGAGGGCAGAGGAGAGATCTGAGGTCTAGCTGAACTCAGATCTCTCCATGAAGTGAACCTGTCATGGCCCATGCTATCACAGGGGAAGTTTAATTAAAAAAAAAAAAGAGATAGTGTAAAAAAATAAATTAAAATAAAATAAATAATGACATTTTATAAAAATTAAAGCTCCCCCTGTGCGCGTGTACAAATGCTAATGCACACGTAGATCCCACATGCATATGTAAACAGTGATTACACCACACATGTGGGGCATCACTGCGAGTGAAGTCAGACTGAGAGCAATAATTCTAGACCCATGTGTAACTCTAAAAGGAAGTGTAGCCCATGGATCATTTAATGCACCATAGCTTGTCACCATTGAACTAGGGTGTTTTTATTTAAAATCTGATATGATAGGTATCTATTTACTCAGTGTAACATCATCGTTTATATTTTACCATAAAAGTGGGTATTAAACTGTGTTTGTGTGCAAGTGGTTAATTCAGAAAATGTATTTAAACAGAGGCTTGAAGTGTTAAGAAATTGCCAGGTTGTCTATTTAATTTAGTACTTTTATGGAAGCTTTGCTTTTTATTTTTATTTTACTTTCCTAGTCTCACTCTGGGGAAAATAAAAAGCACTGACACGTACATGTAACATGCAAAGGCAATTGGGCTACCAAGCTCTACATTCTTCTAAAATAATGGTAATAAAGCAAACAAACTAATTGCCCATATAGCCAGCTGTAATTGGTTAACAAACTATATACAGTACATATTTTCACATCAATTTCCATAATGCTGCCTCTTCTATAATGAGCTAGTTATTACACAGAGGAGTGCTGTCAACTATATTTTCAGTTTTGTGAAAAAGTCCCAAATCTTGCTAGGTCATGGTAATATGAGTAAGTTCTCATCCCTGTATCCCCACCTATGTTCATTATATTACATTTTTGTTCAAAAGAGACTTCTCAGTGAAGAATTATGGTTCATGTTCTATTTCTTTAAATATGTTGCTGTTTAATGTGAGGTGAAGAACAGTATTTTTTTTTGATACCCTTGTCCTTGTCTCCCTATTCCAGCCATACACTGCAATATTCACTGTACCATTGGTCACATGCAATGATGTAAGGGCCTTTTCTCAAGGTGGCCTGCACAAGTAAATTCATTCTGTCACTGTACTTCACAGAAGTGGTACCACCTTGATTAGGAATCTGGGGTTTGCCCTGTGTCATTGTTCCCTATGAATTCTGGATGGACCCTCTGCACACTGCTATACACCCTTTCCAGCAAACTATGCAATGAAAAACAGGGATTTTTAGTTCACACATTGCAATACATGCTTAAAGAGGAGGTCCAGCCTGGGCGAAAAAAAAATAAAAGTCAGCAGCTACAAATATTGTAGCTGCTGACTTTTAATATTAGGGTACTTACCTGTCCAGGGAGCCTTCAATGTCAGCACCCCAGCTGATCTTCGGATTGCATCTCAGGTGATGCCGCCTCCATTCCTGGTAAGGAAACCCGGCAGTGAAGCCTTTCGGCTTCACAGCTGGTTCCCTACTGCACATACACGCAGTCTTCCGGAAGTGGGGATGGGGACCTGTCAAAAACAGGTCCCCATTCCCCCCTCCCCCCTAAAGGTGCCAAATGTGGCACCGGAGGGTAGGAGGAAGCATATAAGCGGAAGTTGCACTTTTAGGTGGAAATCCGCTTTAAGTCGCCCAACTGTGTCAAAGTAATCTTTCTTATGGCCAGTCCTACACTACTTTGCCACTGCAAATGTTACAGTGGACACCATGCCTACCTGGGGCATTAAGACGCAAGGTGAGGGAGAGTGACTAGGTTCAGGTCTGGTCACTGACCTGCGTTATAACAGATAAAATATATACCTGTGCTCAAATCCCAATAACTTGTACATGTATTAAAATGATACATGATTAAGCCGGCCAAATGCGTCAAAGTTTTTGGTAGAATTTGTAGTGTTAATATGTGGTCACACCCCTTTAGCACCTGATAGTTTAAATACATGTACGAGCTATTGGGATTTGAGCACAGGTATATCTTTTCTCTGTTGTAACACAGGTCAGTGACCAGACCTGAACCCAGTAGCTCTCCACCACCTTGTGTCTTTATGCCCCAGGTTGGCATGGTGTCCACCGTAGCATTTGCAGTGGCAAATCAGTGTAGGACTGGCAATAAGAGGAATCACTTTGACGCAGTTGGCCGGCTAAAACATGTATTGCAATATATGTGAACTAAAATCCCTGTTTTTCATTGCATAGTTTGCTGGAACGGGTGTATACTGCTATACACCCGTATAGCCGGCCAACTGCTTCAAAGTGATTCCTCTTATTGCCAGTCCTACACTGATAAGTGCAAAGGGTCCGTCCAGAATTTTTTGTGTCAACCACTTCTGGATCAAGCCTACTTCTGACACTTGTTGCTTACAAGTTAAAACCAGTATTTTTTGCTAGAAAATTACTTAGAACCCCCAAACATTATATATATATATATATGTATATATTTTAGCGAAGACTCTGGAGAATAAAATGGCGGTTGTTGCAATATTTTATGGCACACAATCAAAGGCAATTTTTTTGGAAAAAATACACTTCACTGAATTTAAAAAACTTAACAGTAAAGTTAGTCCAGTGTTTTTGTATATTGTGAAAGATGATGTTACACTGAGTAAATAGATACCTAACATGTTATGCTTTAAAACTGTGTACACTCATGGAATGGCAACAAAGTACGATACTTAAAAATCTCCATAGGCGATGCTTTAAACTTTTTCTAGAATTATTGCTCTCATTCTGACGATCGTGGCGATACCTCACGTGTGATTTGAATACGTATGCCTTTTCTTTGGTGTGTGAGCAAGCAGGGATGGGGGCACTTTAAAAAAAAATGTTTTGTTCTTTTTTTTACACTGCCCTTTTTTAAAAAAAATCTGATCACTTTTATTGCTGTAAAATTCCCAATCCCTCAGTTGCACGTAAAAGTATTCAAAACACTAAAATTGGCGTTTTTGAATACTAGGGATTTTTTAAAATCAGCGATATTGGCAGCTGAGTAAACCGTAAGGGCCCTATCATGGGCTTTCCGTTCAGGTCCGCCTGTCCGTTTTTCAGGCGGACCTGAACAGATGCTCCATGCAACCCTATGGATCGGCGGATGTCAGTGGAGACATGTCCGCTGACATCCGCTGCTCTCCGATCCAGTCCGTGAAATACAGACGTTTGTGGAATCGGATCGGAGTGGATCAGATGAAAACGGACAGGCGGTCCATTTTCATCCGATCTCCATAGAGGAGAGCAGGGCTCTGACAGTTATATCTCCGCTCAGTGAGCAGAGACGGATCTGTCATCCATCGGCTCAACGGGGAGCAGCGCATCGGTCCCCACTGAGCAAAAATGGACCCTATACATGGAAAGCCCGTGTGAAAGGGCCTGTCAGGAAAGAACTGTTGCCCCGAGGACTGTGCGTGGGCGCACATAGTGTGTGCGCGCACCTGTGTGCGTGTGGGCACACACGCATGTGCGCCGTCAATGGCGCCAAACAGTCTGTTTGAGCCAGCAGCACCCTGTAACCAGTGCTGTCCCATCTACAGCATAACCGTGTTCCTGAGCAACCTGCTTATCTGATTTCCTGTTTCCTGTGACCCGGCTTGTCTGCGATTTACCAACTATCTGCCTGCACCGACCCCAGCTTGTGACCCAGACTACTCTCTGCCTGCTGCTCTGTACCTTGCTTCCGGCCTCCTGACAACCCGGCTTGTGACCCCGACTACTCTTCGCCTGCTCCTTTGGTACTGCACCGCCAGTCTCCTGACAAACCCGGCCTGCCTCTGACCATCCCTCTGCCTACTACACGGGCTTCTGGCCCCTCTGCCGGTGACATCCAGTGCCCAACGGTGACCTACACAACACCTGCAACAAGACTCTTGCACCGGCACCAGCCACCTTGTCAAGCTCTCGTGCCACCCCGTTCTCACAAACTCCTTGTTCCCACTTCCAGGGGTCTGCGAGTCGGGATAGTAAGAGAGGTTGTTTCCTGCCCATCAGACTCCACCACCAGGTACATAACAGGGCCCTTAGTGACGTTGTGACGTTGCTTCCGGGTTACTACATCGGAGACCCATTCTAAGCTGATTCTGGCTTTGTCTAGGACTCTGGCCAGCCAGCAGACGTGCTGGCTGGTCACTCGGGACTCCCGGTGGGATGGGAGACCCGGGCAGATCGGCGGAAGGTGGCGGGAGGGGGAGGACTTCCTCTCCTGCTCCTTGTGATAACTTCCAAGCGGCTGCTGAGCTGCATCGGTTGTTATCACCAGAGACCCGACCACCAGCTCTAAAAACGGCACCGGTGTGAAACCTGCAGCTGCAGGCTTCACCCCGGTACAACCACTTCCTCAAAATGACGTACAGTTATGTTGTTTCATGGGAAGCAGTTAATATGTGGTCACACCCCTTTAGCACCTGATTTTTTAAATGCATGTACAAGCTATTGGGATTTGAGCACAGGTATATATTTTCTCTGCTGTAACACAGGTCAGTGACCAGACCTGAACCTAGTAGCTCTCCCCTACCTTGTGTCTTTATGCCCCAGGTTGGCACGGTGTCCACTGTAGCATTTGCAGTGGCAGAGCAGTGTAGGACTGGCCATAAGAGGGATTACTTTGATGCAGTTAGCCAGCTTAAGCATGTATTGCAATAATAACTAAAAATCCCTGTTTTTCATTGCATAGTTTGCTGGAAAGGGTATATAGCAGTGTGCAGAGGGTCCATCCAGATTTTGTGGTGTTAATATGTGGTCACACCCCTTTAGCACCTAATAGTTTAAATACATATGCAAGCTATTGGAATTTGAGCACAGGTATATCTTTTCTCTATTGTTCCCTATGAGTCTGATATAAAGCCTGCCACCTACATCATCTACATCAAGGCAGTACTACTGTTGTGAAGAACACTGGTTTTCATAATTAAAATTTATGTTGGGATTAAACATGTTGACAGTACAGGAATTTGTGTAACAGCTGTGACATTATGAAAGGTGAGGTGATCGATGGACATTATGTTTCACCTCGCATGCATTAATTTGCAGGAAATTAAGGTGGAATCCGGTGCGGGTTTTAGCAGACACCTTGGCAGGGTTGGTTCCGGACCAGATTTTGAGGTCCACTTGTGTCCACCAACAGGTGGTATAAATAAACAGGTTTGCCCTGGCCTGGGACTCAGGATCCATCAAATCTGAAAGAGCTGCTGAACTAAAGTTTGCTTTATGACTGAAACAAAAGGTTTGCATTGTCTTTGTTTTGTGGGTGACTGGGAGAAGCCCTTCACCACTCAGTTAGGAAAACTGGAAATGTTTAGTAAGAGCCTGGATGGCAAGGATTTATTTTCTGTTTTGTTTGTTTGATTTTCATGCAACCTTTTAAAATAAAACTGGCTACAAGTCAGCTTTTAAGAAAAACTCGCAGTTTGGAATACCTTTTTCCCAGGGAAGGTGATCCCCATTGAGCTATCCCCCCACACAGCATATTTGGCTTAGGTGTTTGAGCATACATATACTTTAACACTTTTAAGACGGTGCTACATATATATATGCTGTAGGAAAGGGAATAGGCTCTAATGCCCAGCCACTGCATATATATGCATCACTGTCTTGTTCTGGGGTATACTCCATTGGCACCTCCAGGGTCGCCTTTAACCACTTCAGCCCTGGAAGGATTTGCTCCGTTTAATGACCAGAGCACTTTTTGCGATACAGCACTGTGTCGCTTTAACTGACAATTGCGTGGTCGTGCAATGCTATACCCAACAAAATTGATGTCCTTTCTTTCCCCACAAATAGAGCTTTCTTTTGGTGGTATTTTATCACCTCTGCGGTTTTTATTTTTTGTGCTATAAACAAAGAGTGACAATTTTGAAAAATATACATATCCAAAATAAATAAATAATAAGACATATGTATTCACCAGTTTGGGCTTATATGTATTCTTCCACATATTTTTGGTAAAAAAAAAAAAAAAAATTCAATAGGCATATATTGATTGGGTTGTGCAAAAGTTATCATGTCTACAAACTATGGGAATAGATTTATGGCATTTTTATTATTTTTTTCTTTTTTACTAGTAATGGCGGCGATCTGCGATTTTTATCAGGATTGAGACATTGCGGCGGACACTGACAGCAATGCAATAGGAACATTTACACCAACCACCAGTGTAAGGGCGAATTAACACTGACAACCATCGTCGAGGAGTTTTGTACTGATCACCAATGCGAGGTAACACTTCTGCACCAACCACCAATGTTAGGGGGGATTCACACTGACTGCCAATATAAGGGGGGTTTACACTGGCCACCAGTGTAAGGGCAATTCTGCACTTACCACCAATGTATAGGGAAATGTACACTGATCACCGATGTAATGAAGAATTTACACAACCAATTTTGACAACCAATGTAATGGGGGATTTTACATCAACAAACCATAAAGGGGTATTTCTACACTGGCCACCAATGCAATAGGAGCATTTACACCAACCACCAGTGTAAGGGGGAATATACAATAACCGCCATGTAAGGGGACACTTCTACACTGACCACCAATGTTAGGGGGGATTTGCACTGACCACCAATGTAAAGGGGGATTTATACTAATCACCAGTGTAAGGAGAATTCTGCACTTACCACCAATGTAAAGGGAAATTTACACCTATCACCAATGTAATGAAGAATTTACACTGACAAGCAATGTAATGGGGGATTTTACATCAACAACCAATAAAGTGTGATTTCTATACTGGCCACCAATGTAAGGGGGGGTTTACATTCACCACCAATTTAAAGGGGGCTTCTACATGGACTACCAATGTAAGGAAGGATTCAAAACTCACCACAAATGCAAGTTTGGATTTTTTTACCGATTACCAATATAAAAAGAGGAATTTCTACACTGGCCAATGTAATGTGGATTTACACTGATCCCCAACATAATAGGAGCATTCACAGTAACCAGCTATGTAAGGAGGGATTTACACTGACCACCAATGTAAGGGGCAATTTGCTTACCTTTGCAGAACAGGCTGATGTTAGGCTTAATGACCACAGTTGTAGGCAAGACTTTCCAGCATGCCCCTTTGTCTCCCCAGTGGGCAGCATTCAGTGATGGTGGATATGACCTCAGGAGTGCACGATATACATATGAATGCCACCTCTATTTACATATCAACGGCATCGGCCCGCAGCTATTTACATATTAACCACTTCAATACCAGAACTATTCCCGCCCAGACGAATTTTCAGCTTTCAGTGCTGTTGCGCTTTGAATAAGAATTGCGCGGTCGTGCGACGCTGCACCCAAACAAAAGTTTTATAATTTTGTTCCCACAAATAGAGCTTTCTTTAGGTGGTATTTGATCACCCCAGCGGTTTTAATTTTTTACGCTACAAATAAAAAAAGACCGAAATTTTTTGAAAAAAAAAAGAGTTTTTCTTTGTTTCTGTCACAAAACTTTGTATAAGTAAATTTTCTCCTTCACTGATGGGCACTGATGAGGCTAGACTGACAGGCACTGATGAGGCAGTACAGATTGGCACTGATGAGGTGGCACTGATAAGTTTGCACTGATGATGGGGCACATATATGCAGCACTGATGGGCACTGACAGGCAGCACTGATAAGCAACACTGACGGGCACTGATATGTGGCACTGATATGTGGCACTGATGGACACACATAGGCGGCACTGATAGGTGGCACTGGGCACTGATAGGTGGCACTACTGGGCACTGATAGGTGGCACTTTTAGGTGGCACAGGTGGGCACTGATAGGTGGCACAGATGGGCACTGATAGGTGCACAGATGGGTACTGATGGGTGGCACAGGTGGCACAGATGGTCACTGATAGGTAGCACTGGTGCATATAGCACTGTTAGGGATGGCACTGGCAGGCATCATATATGGGCACAGTGCCATCCCTACAGTGCACTGTATTGCCCTTACCTGGTGGTCTAGTGGGGGTTCCCTAGTGGTCCTGGGCAGCCTCCGTGTTGTCTCCCTGGTGGTCCTGGGCAGCCTCCTCATGATGTCTCGGGGGGGCTCCCTGGTGGTCCTGGTCAGCTCCCTGGTGGTCCAGTGGTGTGATCCTGAGGGGGGCTGAGCTGATAAATGTTCAGCGCAGCCCCCCCCCCCCCATCAGGAGGGCAGCCGATCGGCTCTTAACTTCTCAGGTCTGCAGACCTGACCAGAGGAAAAGCTGATAAACATCTCTTCCTATTTACACAGTGATCAGCCGTGATTGGTCATGGCTGATCACATGGTAAAAGGCTTCTGATGGACCCGCGGCACCACCGATTGCAGCGATGCGCGCCCCCTCGGACGCAGATTATCCTGAGGACGTCAATAGACGTCCAGTCAGGATAATGAACCCCCTGCCCGGCCGTCACTTGTCAATAGGCCGGGCGGGAAGTGGTTAATGTAGGTTATTTGGCTATAAAGTCACGTTTAAAGACAATGATTACGACGGGTCGAGACGGGATAACGACACATCTCTACTGAGTGGACGTCTGGACCACATTTATTGGATGTAATTGGTGAAGGGCGGGCCGGATAACTGTTCACTGCCGGCCCGTCCCCCAAGTAATAGGACTGACCTGCAGATAACTGCAGGAGTCCTATTAGACGCAGGCTCCCCCGCGCGTAGCGACGTTAGCCACCACGGCGCCCAGGTAGTCTTCGGAAAATGGTACACTAGTCGGTACTGGTTAGTGCCGACTAGTGACACATTTATCCTTCTCTACAAATAGTCGA
>BLSH010127324.1:1479268-1495082 GCA_018402905.1 Glandirana rugosa | reverse complement strand
TTCACACACCCCCCCCCCCCACTGTAGTGCCCTCTGTCCCCTTCACACCAGTGTGTAGGTAGCACTCTCCTACCTTACACTGATATATAGCAGAGCGGCGAGCAACAAGTATAACAGTACTGCAGAGAGTGCGGGGGCGGGAGCTACCGAAATTAACTTTTTACATTAATAAGCTGCTGATTGGTTGCTAGGATGAAGCCTGGTAATCAATCACCTGCTAATTAATGTGAAAAGTTAATTCCAGCAGCTCCCGCCCTCTATGCAGTACTATGAGTCTTCACACTCTCTGCTTTGCAGTTAATAGGAGCGGTGGAGGCTGGGGGAAGGACTGTGTGCAGGACTGTGCTCCCGATCGACCCGTCAGCTGCCCATGGGCGACTGTGATCGACGGCTTGCCGAGCGTGATTGACGGCTTGCCGACCCCCAATAGCAATACAGTAGCTATGGCCCATTAAATATAACCTAGTGTAAGCTGGAATTCCCCTTAAAAGGAAGATATTTTGTGACATGGAGTATTAACAGACATATCATTATTAGTTACATGTTAGTGTCCTGTTTTTGAATAATGAATTAGGCTTGCACAGTTAAGAGCTGGATTATAAAGTATGCTGAATATGATCCTCTATTTATCATTCAGTGGGCAGAGGGAAGATATGAATAAAAAGTCCATTTAGTTCTTTGATGGATTGCTGCTAGAGACTTTCGCATTGACAGGACAGATAAGCTGTACTTAAATATTTTACATCTTTAACTTTTCAAGCTATTAATGTTTTACATAACCTGCCCATCTTCTGAGAAAGCACTTTAAAATTTCAGATCCTTTATTTTATTATTTATGCAACAATGTTGTATTTAAAAATTAGCTAAGCTTTATCATGCAATTGTAAGTGATAATAAGTTACAAATCAAGATAAGCAAACCTGCCTTGGTTCGTTTCGCGAGAGATTTATTGAATCCTGTTTGAAATGTGTGAAACCCGAACAAATCCCAGTGGGTGACTCTTCATACTAACTTCTGCCCATTTTCATAGGGCAAGTTATTGTATAACATTAAAAAAATGGCCATGGGGAGCTCTGCACTATCATGGGGAACATTTAACAAAGCAAAAAAAGTTTTAAAATACTATACAGTGGCAAAGGGTCTATATCAGGGGTCTCCAAACTGTGGCCTGAGGGCTAGATGTGGCCCTTTGCTAGCCTGTATCTGGCCCTTGGGGTATTGGGGTACTATTCCTTCCACCGATTTGGGGCACTATTCCTCCCACTGACACCAACAAGGGGGCACTATTTCTTCCACTGGTACCAATGATGGGATACTATTCCTCTTACTAATAGGGGGTTACTACTCCTCTTACTGACCACCAACCTTGAGTCCATGGGGTTGATTTACTAAAGGCAAATCCACTCTGCACTACAAGTGCTCTGCAAGTGCACTTGAAAGTGCACTTGGAAGTGCAGTCTCTGTAAATCTGAGTGGAAGATTTGAAATCAGGGGAAGCTCTGCTGGTTTTATCATCCAATCATGTACAAGCAAAAATGCTGGTTTTTAATTTTCTTGCATGTCCCCCTCGGATCTACAGCGACTGCACTTCCAAGTGCACTTGTAGTGCAAAGTGGATCTGCCTTTAGTAAATAAACCTCCATATTTATTCTCACTGATGCTCGGCCCAGGACATTTTCTGCCCCCGTTGGCCACAATCTGGTTCTCCTAAAGTCTGAAGGAGAATTAACTGGCCCTTGGTTTGAAAAGTTTTGAGACCCCTGGACTATATAATGTAAATTCAAGGATGACATAGAAAATACACCAATCCATTAAATTACATGTTTGTGAGATCCCTTTTAGCTGTATGCGGTATTACAGAAAAGTACAATTTTCATGGGCAGCATCAGTGACACTGAATTTTGGCATCACATATTTTAGATGTGTAATTGATTTTTTTGACTTTTACATCTAGCTTGGCTTCCATACAGCGACATCACCCTGATCTAATTTTTTTCAACTTGCAAAAAAAGGCTTTTTTAGGTGACTAATGTTGCACCACTACTGATACCTTGTATTTGTGTAAATGCTCCTATACCAAAACGGATACCTTCAAGTGTGCAAACTAGTGCAATTTGTCATGCGATTTGACAGTTCAAAATCACATGACAAGTCTCACCCCATTGTCAGCAATGGAACCATGCAATCAAAAATAATGGTGATGGTTGATTCTCAGCTGGACATCATCCTATAAAGCAATCTGTGGATAGCGAGGACTGGCCTGGAGCAGTGGTTACCTAATGTTTGTTTCAGCAGCAGCTAACCTGACTCATTGAGGTCTCAGCTGTGGCAGAGCTGGGGGGCCTATTTTCCAGGATCTCTGTTTGGAGCCAGTCAAGGAATCCTCACCTGGAACCAGGTCTAGAGAGCTCACTGAAGAGTGCCCGGTGAAAGTTAGAAGGAGCCTGCCTGTCCTGTGGCATTGTGAACATTAACCTCTACCCCACTGAAAAATGTCCAGTACATATTGGAAGGAGCCATCCAGAGATCCTTTAACATTTCTTTCTTTTATGCCTGTATGGATTGCTCTATGGGGCGATGTCCAACTGAGAATCAACCATCACCATCCATCTAGTGGGGGAATCGGAGAAGTGGCCACTCAGCCATTCCAGGCTGTGTATCCTCATGCGAACACATATGACTCCTCTTTAATTAGGGGGTCACATCGCATCTGGTAAGCGTGTACTCCCTCTATATGGTGGTGTCACAAGGCAATAATCCTTGCTGGTGGTGGAAAAATTTGGAAAGTTCTACACAATTGATTTTGACACTGAGGCAGAGAAATTGTCTATCACCCCCTTTTGGGTGCAAAAATGTTACTGTCCCTATCTAGCAGTCCATTATGCTTATGGAAAAGATCTTTCATGCACTATATAACTTGATGGCATTTTTTTAACAGTAAATGAGATTCTTGGTTTGAATAAGGCTATATTTTTCCAATGATTTGTTATCCTCTCTGGCAGTGTCTAAGCAACATCCTAGCAACAAGGAAGGATTGATTAATTAAATTTCTGGGAGTCTTTCAGACAGGCTTTGAGAGGTAGGTAAATGGCCTACATCTATACCAAGGTCAATATTTCAATTTGGATCAAAGCTGCACAGCGTGTATTTACCTGCTGGTGTCCCTTACCTGCATAGGACGTTTTTTTGTAAAGGTGAACTAAACTTTTAAAGACCGGTAAGCTGCCATAAATTACATTTTTGTTTTTGGGTTTAATACCCAGGTTGAGGGTGATTAGTAAAAAGTGCCTGAGACAAGTTCTGCCTTAATTGGTACCATTGCCCATAGCAACCAATCAGCTTCTATCTTTCATTTTTCTACACAGCTCAGAAAATAAAATGTGTACAAAATCTGATTGGCTGCTCCAAGTAACATGGTTCAGTTAAGACAAAGTTTGTATTTGGCACTTTTATAATACCTTACATTCTTTGTCTATACTCTGTGTGTAGAAAAGTAAATAGGTTTGAATTTTTAAAGTGTAAGTCAAGCAAACAACTTTAACTAGTTTGGATAGAGTGTGGAAGGCCTTTTTACTGCTCTTTTAGGGAAATTTCCCTCACTTCCTGGGCTGCTGGCAAGGGTTTCACCAGACAGGGAATGAGGAAAAGTCTTCAACAGGGACACATAAATAAAAACCTATCAAGGATTATATCCTTACCCAATCTAGGGAAGAAAAACGATTTTGCTGGACAGACACTTTAAAAAATCATGGTGTTGACATTTGTATGCATATGTGAAATTCTTGCCTATGGCACACGAATTAAAGCATATTTTGTGGTTACAAGAATATTATATTTCATATAAAGTTCAAGCCCTCACTGTGAGCACATGGTGGTCACACCCTTCATTAGCAGCAGATGCAATCCAGATGCCTCTTCAGTAGATATGGGCCGAACGACCCCTGGCAGAATTTACGAACATCGCAAACGTTTGGAACCAAAATATGAACCCCATTGAAGTATATGGAACCTGAACTGGAAAAATCAAATGTGCCAATTCTGAAGGCTTATATGCAAGTAATTGGGCATACAAAAGGTATGGGGGTTTGTAAAAACCATCATTTTTAAAATCAGCATTTATTTACTGATGCTTAATGTGAAACCATAAAAATGAGAAATAACAATAAAAATGAATATGAATAGAACCTGCTGCAGCAATAATGACATTTATAAAGCAAAAAAAGTGAAATTTTCCCTGCAAGATTTCTTTATTTTGTAAACAATGGCTTGGACAGCCAGTCTGTGTGATGAGGCCACAATTTAGTGCACTCGGAACAAGATTCAAGATTTTTTGGATAAATTCTGGTGTCTCTTTTGCAGACTTTATATAGAAGTAAAAGGTGTGCAAAAATTGGTCTTTGGGTGTCGGTGTTGCCTGCACGCCGTAATCCTATAGAGGTACTCTTGATGAAAGCAAGAATCGACCTTGCTGTCAAAAATTTAAATAACAAGCACATGTCAAGCAGGTGTGGAAAATTTGGTCCTTGGGTGTTACTTGTGCCCATGAAACCTACACCAAAAAAATTCTTCCAGATGAAATCAACACTCACAAAGCTAGGCAGCTTAGACTGTCTTTCAGAGATTCCAGATCCAGAAAGCACTTAATCAGTGACATCGGCATCAGCTGCTGTTATTCCAGGACTGATTCATTTTGATAAATGTCAGCCGGTCCACAGAGTCGGTGCTGAGTGCCTGTTCAGAAAGCATGCTGGATGCAGGGCAGCCAGCAGCTTAGTTGCCTACTGGGCAAATTCTGGCCAGTGGTCTATTCTCATGACCCAGTATCCCAGTGGATCGTCAACTGGAAAGATCTCCATGTCTGTTTGCTCCCCTAGATAATCTCCGACCGTATGATGCAGATGCTGCCGAAAAGGTGTGGAAGCTGACAACCCGGGGTGCTGAGGGCTAAAAAATGTCTTAAAAGCATCACAGAGCCCCCTTTTCCTTCGCTCCTCTCTTGACCAAAAGAAGCCTCAAAACTATGTTTTCAATGAGACTGTAACCTACCAGAGTTTGGAAAGGCATTACATAAACTCCTCAAAAGATTTCATCTTCTGTTCCCTCTGTGGGGATGGGATGAGTTCCGAGACTTTCCCCCTGTAACGGTGGTTAAGGAGGGTTGCCAACCAATAGCGTTCCTTCTCTTTAATGTCAAATATTCTTAGGTCCTTTTGCAGGCTTTGAAGAATGAGAGAGAGCCCATGCACTGCAAGTTTGCGAAGGCACGAGAAGAAGACTCCTTGGGGTCACTAAGGATTTCAGTATCTGGAACTGCCCCCTCCAAGCCATGTACTACTCCCAAGGGTTCTGGGGATGGAAAACCATCTGTTTAAATGCCTCCAAAACTACCAGAATCCTCGTCCTCCTTTCTCTCCTCTTATGTGAAGATGGTTTCTGCATAAAGCGGACCTTGAGAGGAAAGGAAGTCCTTCTCTTCCTCCCGCTGCTCTGCCTCGAGTGCCCTGTCCATAATGCCACGCAGAGTCTGCTCTAGTAGGAACCCAACAGGGATTGTGTCACTGTTGCATGCATTGTCACGGCTTACCATCCTTGTGGCCTCTAAATGAAATATAGTGTCATTGACCAAGCTTGCTGGACCACGTGTCAGCAGTAACATGGACCTTGCAGCTGACAGCCCTGCCCAACGATGCCACAACATTTCTCTTCACATAGTGGTACAGAGCTAGAATGGCCTTACATGAAAATAAATAGCGACTGGGAACCTGCCATTGTGGCACAGCACATTCTGCAAAATCACGGAAGGGGGTAGGATCCACCAGACAAAAAGGCAGGAGTTGTAAAGCCAGCAGCTTTGACAAGCTTGAATTTAGATATTGGGAATGTGGGTGGCAGTGACCTTTTTCTCGCTGCAGCAGATGGGGCAGAGACATACTGTCTGCTATAGTCTACAGCTGGTGGTGTGCTCCTGGCAGACGTGCTGAAAGGACCTATGACACCCTTCCCTATACCATCATACCTGTCAATAGAGGCTGCTGAGAGATCATTAGGCATAGTGGGGTAGACGGAAAGTTGAGGAGAGAGGAGGAGCAGAATTGCATCCCTTTTGTGTGGCTTTCAGGTGCTCTTGCCAATGGGCTGAGTTGTGGGAGGTTAAAGGCCTTGTCAAGCATGTGGTACACAAATGTCTGGTGTTTTTGCCACACTTGATCTGCTTGAGCCAAAGTTTGCAAATTGCAACAGTGCAATCGGCTGCACATGTGCTAAAATAGGCCCAGACAGCTGAGTTGTGGAAAGTGGGCCGGGAGATAACATCTCCACAATCTGTTGGAATAGGGTGGCTGCTCGCTCCCTCACTTTCCTCCTCTGCTCTAACTGGCAACCAAGTCGCATCAGTGACTTCATTATCATCATCTCCTCCATCCTCATCACTGGAGCCAACTTGGCAATATGCTGTGGCTGAGGGAACATGACTGCCAATTTGTTATTTATAAGTGTTCTCCTCCCTGTAGGCTCATGTTCCTGCCTTCCTCAACCTCAGAGCCAGAATCTGAATCAAGTAATGGCTGTGCATCATCAAGGAGCAAGTGGCTGATGCTGTGTTCAAATAACTCAACTGACTCCTCCATGCCTGATGCTGGCACTATGGCAGGGGTAGCTATGGATAAGGAGGCAGAATAAGCCACTCTGGCAGCTGCGGTGGACTGTGCACTAGTCTCTGCTTGGGTGATGGAGGATAAGGAGGATAATGATGGTTTAGTTAGCCAGTTCACCACCTCCTCTACATGATGGGACTGAATAGTATAGGCAACCTAACTAAACAGAAGAAATGATACCCTGCCTGAGGACTGATCACGTCCACCTTTGCCTGTGGACACAGATGCTGCTGGCCCCCTCACAGTGCCATGGGAACATCTGCCTCTCCTTGTTGGCTCCCCAGACATGATGCGGGGGGCTTATTAACAAATTGTAATAAAGATGAGGAAATGTGTACATGGATGCACTTTAAGCACACAGACATACCCCACTGACACACTACAATAAACTGCAGTAAAACTGCACTGACACACTGCAATATACTGTAGTAAACGTGCACTAACGCACTGAAATATAATGCGTTAAACGTGCAATAATGCACTAAAATATACTGGGTTAAATGTGCACTAACCCACTGCAATATACTGTGGTAAGCCTGCAATAACGCACTGAAATATACTGCATTAAACATGCAGTAACACACTGAAATGTACTGCGTTAAGTGTGCAGTAGCATACTGTAATATACTGCAGTAAACGTGCACTAATGCACTAATATACTGCAGTAAACGTGCACTAATGCACTTCAATATACTGCGGTACACCTGCAATAATGCACTGAAATATACTGTGTTAAATGTGCAGTAACACAGTGCAATATTCTGCAGTAAACATGCACCAATGCACTGAAATTTACTGCATTAAACATGCAATAATGCACTGGAAAATACTGCCGTACATGTGCACCAATGCACTGAAATATACTGTGTTAAACGTGCAGTAATGCACTGAAATATACTGAGTTAAATGTGCAGTAACTCACTGCAATATACTGCGGTAAATGTGTACCAACACGCTTAAATATACTGCATTAAATATGCAGTCATGCACTGAAATGTGCTGCATTAAACGTGCAGTAACGCACTGCAGTGTACTGCAGTAAAAACCTGCAATAATGCACTGAAATACACTGCGTTAAGCGTGCACTAACGCATTGCAATATACTGCAGTAAACCTACAATAATGCACTGATATATACTGCGTTAAACATGCAGTAACACACTGCAATATACTGCGATACACCTGCAATAACGCACTGAAATATACTGTGTTAAACGTGCACTGCAATATACTGCGGTAAGCCTGCAATAACGCATTGAAATATAATGCATTAAAACATGTCATAATGCACTGCAATATACTGTGGTAAACATGCAATAATACACTGAAATACAGTATTCTGCTGCAAACCTGCAGTAACACACTGAAATATAATGCAGGAAACCTGCCCTGACAAAATAAAATGACATTAAAGTAAAAATGAACGGTCGCAATACTCTCACACTGTACTATCACTAGATTCACACTAATGGGAAACTAAAGTAAAAATGAATGGTACCACTGTGCCGCAGCGCAGTGCATTGTGATCATTCGGCGGGCTGAACAAACTGTCGAACGCCCGATAATTTGGGAGTTCGTCGAACGCTCGGACCAAACCCTTCTAACTCTACTCTTCATTTTTCACAATGGAGTACCCACAGGGATGCCCCAGGTCTTGTACAATCCTAGCACTGCCCCTGATCCCCATATTTGCATAGCTACCATTAGATTTCAGCAGTCCTATTAAAAATGCCAGGCAATCCTAAAATGAGAGGCAGAAGGGGGAGAGCAGGATCTGCACAACGAGTGGTTATTGGGCCACATGATGTTGAGGCGGGGCATTTCTACATTTTCTTTCTCAGAGTGCCCATGCTTCTCAAGCATGGATAAAGACATAAGATTTAGATTAGCATTTTGATGAAAAAGCAATAACATTAATTTATTTTAAAAAGTAAAAATTCTATAATTGAATTCACTTCTTAAGGACAGGGCACATAATTTATGGTGGAAATTATATGACAGTGATTAGATCCATGAAACTTGTATTCAGTAAAAGCCAATTCTGGTATGCCCCCCCCCCCCCCCCATCTCTACATTTAGAACCATTTCAAGCAAACAGAATATCCACAAGACCTGGCAATAAATAGCTGGGTACTTGTGGGAAGCATTTGTGTCTGATTGCACCAATTCTGAATGGAGTCACTGTGGTTCCCTGGCATGGTGCCTTGGAGAAGGAGATGTGCCTCCTTCTCCTAGGCACCAACACAAGGGACCCCAGTGGATGCTACATATCCTACACATACATATCCTACACAGCATACCTGGCTAATCTTCTAGTGATTCAGAAGGATGCAGGATGGGGAACATGACTGGAGCTGGTGGTACCACAACAAGTCTTGTTCAATGGTGACAGTTTAGACCCCTGTACCCCCTCCTTCTCACTGACCTCATCCTCTGATTCATTGGAACCAGCAGTCCCCTCCCTCTTCAATGTGCAAATCTAAATGCTGCCATGCTGTGTTGCAGCTTGTATGTCTGTAGGAAAAGTCACAGTAGGCCAAAGATCTTCAAGCCCAGGCCAAGAGGTGGATAACCCAACGTCTTCATCAGCCAGAAAATGTTGTGTGTGAAAACAACACTAACCTGTCGGCCCCTTCTTGACTGCAAAAAAAAATAACCCATGTACTTGCCCTGGTATTTTACCTTAACCTGGGGGCGCAGTGCTTCCTCATTAAGAACCCTGGCTTCCAGGAGGTCTTTGCCATACCAGAAGGGCTTGTGGCCAATTTAGGCGGTTATACCCAGCCAGTGTTTGCCTAGCAGAAATGGAGTGTTTGCCAACCACCTCATTTGTGACACCCCCACTCAACATTGGCCATGCTGCATGGCCTGCACCAGAAGCTGCCTGCCTTCAATGAGCACCTGTGCAATTATGGTAAGAGGACAGGCTTTGGGGAGCTGGAGTTCTTTTCATTTTGTTATTGGCTCATCATTTAGGATGTGTGCAGCATTTTGGCACATTTTGAAGAGGTAACCAAAATAGTGAGCCCAATGAGGCGATCATTAGTGATACAATTCTTTTTCTGTTCCTCCTTGAGTACACATTGCATGGCCTGATAGATTGGGCAATTTAGGCACAGAAGCAGGAGGTTAAAAAAGAGGACTCACTGCTGTCCTATGGCCAGCAGGAACCTTTGCCTACTGCTTACATCCCTGTGAGACATAGATGGCAAGAGGCGTAGGAAGAATATGAAGGGGAGGGCTGGGTTGCTGGCGGTGAGGAGGAGGAATGGGGCAGGTCTTAAGAGGAACATTACAAAACCTTGCAAACCGCAGGTGTTATACATGGTTGGGTGGCGATCATTGAAGATGAAGACAGTGTTACCTACATAGAATACATTAATGTGAAAAATTGCAAGGGTTTACAACCCCTTTAACCCACCCATCTCAAATTAGCTGTTTTTTGTCATCCATAGTTTCCAACATATACTCCATAAATTGAGTACAATGCCTTGAAAAAGTATTCATACCCCTTGAAATTTTCCACATTTTGTCATGTTACAACCAAAAACATAAATGTATTTTATTGGGATTTTATGTGATAGACCAACACAAAGTGCCACATAATTGTGAAGTGGAAGGAACATGATAAATGGTAAATCACATTTTTTTACCAATAAATATCTGAAAAGTGTGGCATGCGTTTGTATTCAGCCCACTTTACTCTGATACCCCTAACTAAAATCTAGTGGAACCAATTGCCTTTAGGAGTCACCTAATTAGTAAATAGAGTCCACCTGTCTGTAATTTAATCTCAGTATACATACAGCTGGTCTGTGAAGCCCTCAGAGGTTTGTTTGAGAACGTTAGTGAACAAACAGCATCATGAAGGCCAAGGAACACACCAGACAGGGAGATAAAGTTGTGGAGAAGTTTAAAGCAGGGTTAGGTTATAAAAAAAATATCCCAAGCTTTGAACATCTCACAGAGCACTGTTCAATCCATCATCTGAAAATAGAAAGTGTATGGCACAACTGCAAACCTACCAAGACATGGCCACCCACCTAAACTGACAAGTCATACAAGGAGAGCATTAATAAGAGAAGCAGCCAAGAGGCCCTTGGTAACTCTGGATGAGCTACAGAGATCCACAGCTCAGGTGGGAGAATCTGTCCACAGGACAACTATTAGTCCCGCACTCCACAAATCTGGCCTCTATGGAAGAGTGGCAAGAAGAAAGACATTGTTGAAAGAAAGCTATAAAAAGTCCTGTTTGCAGTTAGTAAAAAGTCATGGGGGGACACAGCATACATGTGGAAGATGGTGCTCTGATCAGATGAGACCAGAATTTGACTTTTTGGCCAAAAAACAAAATGCTATGTGTAGCAGAAAACTAACACTGCACATCACCCCGGACACACCATCCCCACCGTTAAGCATGGTGGTGGCATCATCATGCTGTGGGGTTGCTTTTCTTCTGCACAGACGGGGAAGCTGGTCAGAGTTGATGGGAAGATGGATGGAGCCAAATACAGGGCAATCTTAGAAGAAAACCTGTTAGAGTGCAAAAGACTTGAGACTGGGGCGGAGGTTCAGCTTCCAACAGGACAATGACCCTAAACATACAGCCAGAGCTACAATGCAATGGTTGAGATCAAAGCATATTCATGTATTAGAATGGCCCAGTCAAAGTCCAGACCTAAATCCAATTGAGAATATGTGGCAAGACTTGAAAACTGCTGCTCACGGGTGCTCTTCATCCAATCTGACAGAGCTTGAGCTATTTTGCAAAGTAGAATGGGCAAAAATGTCACTCTCTAGATGTGCAAAGCTGGTAGCTACATCCCCAAAAAGACTTGTAGCTGTAATTGCAGCGAAATGTGCTTTTACAAAGTACTCAGGGGGGCTGAATACAAATGCATGCCACACTTTTCAAATATTTTATTTCACAATTATGTGCCACTTTATGTTGGTCTATCACATAAAATCCCAATAAAATACATTTATGTTTTTGGTTGTAACTTGACAAAATGTGGAAAATATCAATGGGCATGAATACTTTTTCAAATCCTTGTATATAATTTATTTACTTTTATTCCCATTTCAGGACTACTTTGTCCCACATCTTTCTTTCTAATGACATACCAGAATATAATGGCAGACTTTAGTCTGGTTTTAAGATTTTATATGCCTGCTGATGCTCAGTGGGTGATGTGGCAGCCTGTTCCATTGTAATTAAGAATGATTTTTCTTGAAAGTGTTGTTACAAAAACTGTTCTAAAGTGGATTTTTACTTAACCAGCCAGCTGACTATTGGGTTATAGTATTCCACAAAAACACTACAGGCTTTAAACTTTAGCTGAAAACTAAGCTTTAGCCAAGTATATAAAGTAAGAACTATTTTTGTACAGTATGGGAGGAAGAAATGAGAATTTGGTAACCTGTTCTCTGAGAATTATGTGGCTCTTAGTATGTCTTTCCATACCTGCTGTCTTATCCTTCTACTAGCTCTTCCAATGGCTTTGCTTTGTCAATTGTAGGTGTCTTATCTTTGTCAAAAGTCTGGTGTATGTTTTCCTTTAACATAGATTTCTTGCAGGATCACATTTTTTTGTGCTTTCAGCCTCTTTAAAGAGACAAAACAAAGGGAAATGTGCATGTTTCGCAGAGAGTTTTTTATTTTATTTTATATTTTACCCTGACATATATTGTTAAAGTATAACTATAGCCAAACGTTTTGGATAGAGTGAAGACTGGAGAGGGATTACAACACTTATCAGATTTTTTTTATTGCTGTCTGTGCCCCCATTAGGGAGATCCACCCTCTCTATATGTCCTGTTTGCATTAACATTGAGAGTTAGGCCAGGTTCACATATGTCCAACCGTTGTCCACAGCATGGGGTCCAGTGCATTCTTGTTCACCAGTTCAGGTGCGAATCAGGTCCAAATTTTTTGCCTGAATTTGCACCTGAACTGGACCCAAAGACGCACAGGACCCTTTTGGAATGAGGACCACAGCCGCCCTGGACCTGTGTGACCCGACTCCATTGAGAGCCGGGAAACCAGCATCCAATTCGCACATGAACCCAGCCTTATGATTAAAGAAGATCCGTCATTTTGGGTTATCCTCAAAACAGGAATACAGGAAAATTCTTCCAATAGGGTTGCTAGTTCTGTATACCTTGTTGACACCCCAGGATTCACTCACTTTTGAGGGATTTCTTCTCAGTTTGGCTATGGGACACAAAGTGAAGGGACATTTCACTAATGAGGGATTTCTTCTCAATTTGGCATAAAGATGGCAAAAGAAAAAAATCTGACAAGGATTATAACCCTCCCTTACTCTATCCAAAATGGAAAAAAATGTTTTTCCCTTAGTACTACTTTTTGTTATGGCTGCATTGGGGTAGAGGTGTCCTTGCATACGTGAATATCTTAGAGATACAAGAAAAGTGGTTTGATCTGCCATTGACTTCTCACACTCATATCAGATTTGGACATGTTTATCTATTTATATTGAAGAAAGATTCTGCCTGCCCTGCTTTTGCCACTTGCCGTGAATGTGTTTGTCACATGAGAAGAAAAGGGCTGTGATTTTCTCTTGATTGGCTTAATCTTTAAGGGGAAGGTGATTGTTTGTTTTCTTTTTTATTGGGCTACAGTAGATCAAAACTGCGTATTGGGGAAAAACTTAGGCTAGGTTCACACTGTTGTGATCCAATTTTAATCTGACTGTCAGGGCAATTTTGTAGTGCAACATGGATGGAACTTGGATGCTACTTTGAAGTGGTTTACATACTCAATGGGGCCATAATAGTGCTAATATTACACCAAAATAGTGCAGGAACCTTTTCCAAAATTGCGCCGTGCAGAGTTGCATTGATGCGAACCGTCACCATTCAAACAATGTGATATCCATTGTCATGCAATTCTGTGTAGCATCTGAAATAGCATGTGTAAACAGAGCCTTACAGTTTGTTTCTGACACACCAATCATATTACAATATGACCTTTCATTGGTAAACATTATTTTAATACAAAATAATAATTTTGTGAAAATGGTATAAGTTAACACAAGCATTTTATACATGGAATGGAAATGACCATCACAAAAAGCACAGCCTACAGAATGTCTATGCAATTGAAAATATAATTACCAAATATAAAAAGGGGTATACAAGAGGATGTGTATTAAACTGAGCTGTAGTTGTAATCCTAAACAGATTAGGTTTTCAATGCCTCAAGTTTTCCCTTACAGCAAAGTAATCTATAAATCAGGCAGTGTCGGTGTACATAAAGTGATGTTGTCTCAGGAGATTTTAAATGGTATTGCTTAACCGCATGGAAAACTCCTTAGGGCTCCAGCAGGCGATGAAATATAGAAAAGTGCTTCTAGTTGTGTTATAAATAAATAAACACAGATCTGCATCTGATGATCAAAAGTCAGCAAATAAAAAGTGGCCATTTTGTTTACAGTTCCTCCATATTTATTTGTGAACAATGGGAAATTTTGATCAATTGGACATTTTCACTTGGTAATAAATTTTTATCATTGGAGATGTGAAGACATCAATAAAACCTTTACCATAAACATTTGATGAAAATGACTGTGAAAAAATTAATGTCAAGGGGTATAAAAACTGTATTTGCATAGTAATATAAAGACAGATGGATAGAAGATTTGTGCCCTGCATCATTTACTGCTACAGAACTATACTTTTCATAAGCCTTGCAGCTGGGCAAGTACTTGAGCGTGCATTGTAGATGTTACAACCATGCAAACTCTATATCCCAGGTGATGTGAACTGCTCTACGGTGTCAGTCACAAGGATTTTGGGCACAACTGAACATGTCCTGCTGCAGATTGTCAGAGTAGAGGAGGGTCAGCAGCAAAAAAGATTATATGAAAATTATTTCACCCAGAGGGGAATGCCAACATCCCTATAACTCGCAACATACAGCCAAAAATCTCTATGTGGAACTTTTGAGGCATTTATAATGTGCATACACATAATATAAAACAATAATTGTGTAGCCAATGGCCCCCTTAGGGGTGGCTGGTTGATATGGTCCATCTGTCACTCTGCCCTCAATCACAAATTTCTTTTCACCCAGAGTCATGGAACAGGCCGGTGCTTTTTTGTTGTTTATTAGTGGAATAAACTTGGATGGGGTAGGGACGACTGTGGGATGCCCAGTAGATCAAGAAACAGGACCGTCTATATACACCTCCGTACAGACCTCCATTACATCTTCCTCCACCCTAGCTAGCACATCTTGAGGCCTGTGTTCCTGATGGCAGGACCTCCAGAGCCCCCATTACAGGCAAGGGCCATGGGCCCTCAAAGTGTAGCTGAGTACATTTGTGCTAGCAGGGTTTGATGGACTACTGCTCCCAGCCCATCCTCTTCCAGGCCACCTCAGCCATCCTTCGGCCTGCTCCACTGTCCAGTGATACCGCTCCCCTGACTGGCTTCTCTGACCTCCACAAACTGTCCACTGTATCCTCCCAGCCTGCTCCAGTCCTCTTTTCCAGCTCCCAGGGTTTGTCACTCACCGACACCTGTGGATCCTTTAAAGAGTCTTTCCTACTTCCGGTTCCGGCGCCTGATGGGAAGGAGGTGAGCAGAGACAGCTCCCGCCACACTCTCCCCAAATACCTGCTCTAAAGCCGTGCTTTGATTCTGGGGCGACCCCCCTCTCCTCCTAACAGTGGGTGAGACATCCATGGACCGCTTTGTTGAGCGCACATATGCCCGGGCCCTTTCCTCTCCGCTCCCGGGATCGGGAGAGGCAGCTCCCCGCTCGTCCAATATGGCGGCCGCACCATGCGCTCCGGACGCAAATCGTTCGGAGGCCGATCGGCATGGGACCGTTCGGTCGGAAGCCGTTTGGTCGGAGGCCATTCATCCGGACAATCCTCCTCTCCCCCCAGCGGGGTCTTAGTTTCGTGCCGAAATCTCGTCCATAAACCCCTCTCACACCGCCCTCGACAGAGACGAGTGGAGGAAGGGTAGTCCGCGGCCTTGGCCTTCATCCTTTCTGAGAAATTTCCTAGGTGTCCACAGCCACTCACTGTTTGGGACCCTCGACCTTTTCTCCTGACCTCGTCCGACCCTCCTATGTCACCTGTCAAACACCTCCAGTCTCTTCGGTCAGTCCCCTCGCCATAGTGACCTGT
>BLSH010127324.1:1459084-1476723 GCA_018402905.1 Glandirana rugosa | reverse complement strand
CACACCAACTCTCCCACCGAAATCCGTAAAATTCTCACAGACTACTACACAAACCTATACTCCCCTGACCCAACGGACTGTAAGACAACCCAAGAACTCCTGACAAAGATACCATTACCCAAGCTAGACGCAGACCAACTCGCAACCCTCAATGCGCCCATATCCATCGAAGACATTCAAGCGACTATCAAATCCATGGCCTCTGCTAAAGCCCCAGGCCCTGATGGCCTTACAGCCGAATTTTATAAGATCACAAAAGACTTCATACCTGATACCCTCAAACACGTCTATGCTAAGATGTGGGACGGAGGCCCCTATCTCCCCTCAGGCACACAGGCTCACATTAAGTTAATTCCTAAAGCGGGTAAGGACCCCTTATGCCCAAGTTCGTACCGCCCAATCTCGTTAATTAATGTAGACGTCAAGATTCTATCCAAAATAATCGCCTCACGCTTAGCCAAACTCCTTCCATGCATCCTTCACCCAGCCCAGGCCGGCTTTGTTTCGGGACGCTCCGCCACCCTGAACATCCGGAAGGTCCTCCTCGTATTGGAATACGCTAAAGCGCACCCAGACCAAGACATAGCTATAATCTCATTAGACGCTGAAAAAGCATTTGATAATATCAGCTTCTCTTGGCTGTTCGGGGTGATGGACGTTCTTGGATTCTCAGGCCAAATCATGCGCTTTGTCCAACAAATGTATGCATCCCCCACAGCTAGGATAGTTACCCCAGACTTTACCTCAAACGTTATCCCCCTAGCAAAAGGAACTCATCAAGGGTGCCCACTGTCCCCTCTACTCTTTAATCTGGCCATCGAACCTTTATCCAGACTACTTAACTCCCCCGAATGCATCACTGGCATTACAATAGGCGACAACACCCTCCGCTCAGCACTCTTTGCGGATGACATACTCCTGTTCTCTACTAACCCGCAAACAGATTTTACCAGACTTACAGACATACTTACGGCCTTTCGACTCAGCTCAGGACTCAAAGTCAACTTTGCCAAAAGTGAGGTGCTAGCACTCCAGACCCGACGAGCGAACGAATGGATACCTACCTCTCCCTTCACTGTAGCATCCCACCATATAACATACTTGGGTATCCATATAGGAAGGGACCCCTCTTCATTGTACTCTCTCAACTACCCGCCTCTTATTACCAAAATTGTAAAGGAGCTGAAAGCTTGGGTGACCCTTCCTCTCTCACTCTTCGGGAGATGCCACTTGTTCAAAATGGTGTCGTTTGCGCGCCTTCTATACCCTATGCAAACGATACCCCTCCTGCTTAAACATTCTGATGTACAGAGAATTCACTCGGCGCTAACAAATTTCTTATGGCTCTCCAAAAAGCCACGTATAGCTTTACAGAAATTGTGTCTCCCCAAGGAGGAAGGAGGGGCAGGGTTACCTAATATTAGGTTCTATAACCTTTCATGCCTACTTAGACAAGGGCTTGACTGGTTATCGGGGCACTCCAAGTATTGTAATCATATGCTCGAGGAGGCCATGACATCCCCGTACTCTCTCCCCGCTGTCCTTCATTCAAACCTGAAATCTCTACCACCACATCTTAAAACAAGTGTCCTCATTAGAGACACCGTCATTGCCTGGAAGGAGATTCGGAGATTAATTGGTCTTCCCTCGAGCATATCTTTGCATTTGACTATACAAGCAACCGTCCACTATATATGACACCTTTGCCAATTGGAAAACTCAAGGACTAACTAAAGCAACATCCTTATACCTCAATAAGGCTGGTCAACTTAAACCCTTCCAATCTCTGGCACAAGAGTACTCCCTACCTCTCTCACACCAGTTTTACTATCATCAGCTGACGGACTACCTTCGATCTTGTTACCCCCGAGGCTCAGCTCCCTTCCAACACTCCTTCATAGACGTGGCAATTAAGCGAAACTCCTACTCCATTTCGGAACTTTACTCCTCTCTTATTACTCACCAATCTGCCAAATACAATCTTGCTCCATTTCATAAGTGGTCATCCATTTTCAACGACAGCGATTTACCGGAAAAAATACTGCAAGGCTATCGCCATATCCGCAAACTTGCTATCTCAGAATCATGGCGTGAAACACAATTCAAGATCATACACAGAGCCTACTCCCCGTTCCGCCATGATAAAGAGAACCCCAATCAAGATCGCTGTCCATGGTGCTCTACAGTACGTCCTACGCTTCTACATCGACTTTGGAGCTGCCCACACATTGAATCATACTGGGACGCCATTCTGCAGCATATACATTCCACTAATCAGGACCAAGTTCCCAAAACTCCATTGATCTGCCTCTTTGGATATGACCATTCCACGGATCCCTCCTCAAAATCCCAGAACACTAGCCTCTCGAGATGGACTCATCTGTTTCTACTAGTTGCACGTCGAACTATTATGCAACAATGGATCCAACCTACCCCTCCTAGTCTGCAACTTGCAAAACGAGCTATGTCATCCTTTTTCCATCTTGAAAGACTTGACACCATTGCACGTAACTTTAAATCAACCACCCAATTCTTTGCAAAGTGGCGCAAATATATGGAAGCAACTTTCACTCAGGAGGAGATCCAAAAGATCATGCAACCATTCTGCTTTACAGACTGGTACCTTAAACGAAATATCTCCAACAAATTGGGTATGCTTAAAGTCCATACTGACTCCGTGTTGCCACTTTCTTCAGCACAACAAAACTGCGATCCCTTAAATGAAGTTCCTTGACGCTTCCCTAGAAGGACATATCCTAGACAACGTTTTCAGATGCAAATCACTTCTCTTATAGGTCCTCCGTAACTATGGGTATGATATGTTGTTGTTAACGTATAGCTTCCGCTCCTGGAAACTTCACACTGTATTAATCTTTGTTTAGAAGTCAATCTTACCTCAAATACTGCCTTACCTGATCGATCTCTGGTGAATAGGCTGACCATATACTATCCCTTACTCCCCCCCCCCCCCCAAAAAAGTAGTTACAAATCCGACAGCCTGACTCCTATGTTTACTACTTATGTTGTTAATTAACTCTATATACTATGTGTTACTCTGTCGAACGATGTTTGTATGCATTCTTATGTCTCTGATGTCCTTATCTAAAACTCCCAATAAAAATATTTTCAAAAAAAAAAAAAAAGAGTCTTTCCTGTAGCCTCTATGTTGCTCTCCTGCTCCCTTGTGCTGCTCCAGGATCTCTCTCTCTTCCTGGTTGCACCCAAGCTCCCAGGCCTCAAGGTCACCGCCCCAGACTGGGGGCTCCCAGGTGAGGCCTCTGCAACCTCTGCTACATCTCCACTCTTCCACCCAATGCTCTCCTCCCCCCAGCTGGGCAGACCACAGTATTTAAGGATGTCCACCCCCTGCCAATCCAGGTTGGAGATTGGTCAGGGCTCCTTAACATACCTTAGAAAATCCCACCTCCTCTTCCATCCCCTTTTCCAGAACCTTCTTTAGACAAAGGGGAGGGGTAACCAAGGGGTGTTCCTTCCTGCAGTCTCCAGCTCTTCCTGTGCCACTCCCCTGCCCAAATCAAAACAATCAGGCCTGCACAACAGTCAGGCCTGACTAAATTTGCCTCTCCTAGCCAAGCACCTATTCACTATGGGGGTGCTACAATTGTATAACAAAAGTTATTTTTATATATATATATATATATACATATATATATATATATATATATATATATATATATATATATTTATTTATTTATTTTTCTTTACTTTCATACATATGACCAGAAATTTGGCCAGTTTAGAAGAGTCCGGCTGAGATTCGATCCATCTATGAGCAGGTTGATTGTACCCAAGTCGATCCATATTACCATAGGACATGTTACCATAGTCCTGATACCCACAAACTACTATACCATGAATAATGGTGTCACAGACACACATAAACCTAAAAATTCATCTTCAAAAATAAAACAAAATATGGAGAGCTAACACCTTGTCTAAGTCAATCTTAAAGAATACTGCTATAAAAATAGCCAGGAAATACTTAGCAACCAATAGCACTTATAAACATGATCTATGAAGGCAGGATAGGCAGTTGATTGAAAGGTCTATCTCCTCCATTCATAGATCACGTTTCATTTATTGAAGCTGTAGTACAGCTTTTATGAACGGAGGAGCTGGGTGGAAAGGGTGCTTATAGTTGAGCACTCTTGGTGAGAGCCTGTCAATGCTCCCTCATTTCTGTTAACCCCCGCCACACTAGAATATTAGGCGTCAGGTATAGAGAGGAGTCGGAATATGAAGATTTTAAGGAAAGCAACCAGCATCACACAAGACATATCAGGTTAATAGCAAGTAACATTGTGTTGATTTTTGTTTTTTAATTCTGACTAAACATAGGCGCTAAAGCAAAACTCTAAGCAACACATTTAACCTCTTCAGGACCACCCACCCAATGCCCTTGTACATCGCTGGCCTCTTCCAGGTACAAGGTAGATGCCCCCCACCCCCAACTCCTGCTGTAATTAGACAAAACAGGATTTTGTCAGCAGGTCCCAGCCAATGATTCATAGCCGGGACCTACAGATCGGCTGTGTCCAATCACAGCCCAGAGCCCTATGTTGACAAACAACACAGGGCTCTGTACAGAGGGAACAATTTCTTTGTTTCTACTCCCTGCAAGGAGAAGGAACAAAGAGAGCAGCACATAATACACACATTACACTTGTTAGACCCACAGTTAACCCCTTGATTACCCCAAGATGTTAACCCCCTCCCAGCTAGTGTCGTTAGTACAGTGACAGTGTATAGTATTATCACTAATCCCTGTATTAGTGTCACTGGTAATGTCAGTGTCAGTTAGTCAGTTTTCACCCAGTGTCAGTTAGTCTCAGATTGCCCACTGCACAGTTCCACCATAAGTCACTGATCACTACCATTACTAGTAAAAATATATTAAATAGTTAAAAATAAATAAATAAATAAAAATTCCAGTATATACTGTATACCATAGTTTGTTGATGATATAACATTCATGCAAGCCAATCAATAAACACTTATTGGGATTTTCTTTACCAAAGACATGTAGCAGGATACATTTTGGCCTAAATTTATAAAAAAAAAAGATTTTTTAAATTGTTTTATTGGATATATTTTATAGCAGAAAGTAAAACATATATTTTTTTTATTGTAGGTATTTTTTAATTTATATAATAAAAAATGAAAAACCCAGTGGTGATCAAATACCACCAAAGAAATCTCTATTTGTGTGAAAAAAAATTACAAAAATGTTGTTTGGGTACAACATTGCATGACTGCGCCATTACCAGTTAAAATAGTTCAGTACTAAAAAATGGCCTGGTCATGAAGGGGGTAAAATCTTCTGAAGCTGAAGTGGTTATAAAAAATTAATATAGAACCCCAACATGCGTTAAAAATAAAAATGAAGCTCAGATTGCCATACTCACCTTCCAGAGTTGTCTCCAGATGTTCTCATTCTTCTGGAATCAATGAAGCTCTAACATCATTAAAGCAGAGTTCCATCCAAAAGTGGAACTTCCGCTTTAAGGGAAGGTGACCCTCCAAGATGCCCCAATTGGCATGTCATTTTTTTGGGGGGGGACTGGGGACCCTGTTTTCATAGGGTCCCAGGTCCACTTCCTCTCCTGGTGCAGCGGAACCGGAAGGAAGTTCACCTTTCCCCCCTCCCTCTTGGTGATCTTCTGGGTCACGTCACAGGTCCCAGAAGATATGCTGGCCATTCACAGAGCGCAGCGCAACTCGCGCATGCGCAGTGCGCGCCCGGCTGTAGAGGAGGAGGGGGAGAAGAGCGACACTGTGGGCAGCTGCATAGCTGGAGCCAGGGACAGGTGAGTGTCCAATTATTAAAAGTCAGCAGCTACACTTTTTGTAGCTGCTGACTTTTAATACGGTGGAACTCCACTTTAAGGCCTGAACTGAGCTTTAAACTGTCTTTATACCTCTGTACATAGTTCAGAACAATTAAGAAATATTTATAAAATGCACATCTTTTCAGTCCCCTGCTTTTACTGCGAAATTAACTGTTGATCCTGCCAGTTCCTTCTGCAGCAAGTGATTTTCCTTTTCAGGCTTGAAACACTATGTAGCTCTCATTCAAATATAAAATGCCACAGCTTTGCCAATGCCCCTATACCTTTAGGGAGGCATCATGTGCATGTGCTCTCATGCATAAGGGAGCTCTGACAGTGACAATCATAGACCAGTCCTTACAGTACTTCACCTTCTCCCAGCCTCACATGGCTGAGGTGGAGAGGGGGGTGTACCTGAGGGTTTGCAGTATTTTGAATGTGTATACATCATTAAAATGATAATTCTATATTTTTAAATAAAATCAATGCAGGAAATGTACATACAATAAGGCAGTTTTAAAGGCTGATAATATGTACCCTGTTACTCTACTTTAAGTCAGAAGTCATTATCTGCATAGCTGTCCTGGGTAAATGACTCAAAGTATTTAAGCAGGAGAGTAAGCTAGGCTACTACCATTTGAAGCCACCATGTTTCTTTGGGGAATGGTTTCCTATAAAGAAAGACTTCAACCAAAGCTTTAAACATACTTTCAAACAGTACAGAGGACACTAATGAATTAATTCTTTTCATGAGCAGCCTTTGTTCTTTTAGTGTCTCCATGCTATGCATTTGTTTGGAGTTCATAACCTTATTTTCTGAGCACCTAGTCCTTTTTTGTATTCTGCACCTGTCTCTGATGCACACTTGGACCCTCTAATAATGCATGTTGCCTTGAAGCATAAAAGACAAGCGATGTGCCATTTGTGAGAAAGGCCACAGGTCCGAATTTGTCAATGGTTCTTGTTCTCTACTCTCCCCCTAGTCTTAGCAACCAATCTAGGCAAGTTCGCTGTAACTTTTGACTTGTAAATTTTAAATTTAAGGGATTGATAATAGTTTCATAGGAGAATTATAAGTTGAGCACATTTCCAAGGAATATATTTGTAGAGGAGAAAAGGAAATGGATGGGAACATAAAATAAGTTATTGCCCAGAGGGTCCAATTAAATAAATTTTCCTAGAAAATAAAAAATTACATTCGGTAAGCCATTCTTCTATTCATAAATAGGACCCAAATGGCATAGGCTATTTATTTCCTCTGGAGTATTGCCTTAAGTTTTAAAAACTATAGTATGGAAACATCTACAAAGAACAGTCACATACAGTATGTCACAGGTGTGCATAGATAGACTATGTGCTGAACATAACTGAATGTGCATTCACATTTGAACTGCAATTAAATGTACCATTGTATTGTTTGCTATCATACAATGTAGGCTAAAAAGTTACAAGCTGCCTTTAGAGTCTGCACAGTACAGCGTCTTCTCTAGACTCAGACCTTTATATTTGGTCCTCTTAAAGCCCAACTCCACTTTTTTGCTATAGGTAAAAAACCTATTGCTCATCTATTTATTACATTACTCACATCCTCTGTTATGTATCCCCTCCCCCCAAAGACTCACTAATACGAGGTCCAGCATTGTTCCTTTTCTAGATTTAATGCCAACCGGTATCATTCAACACACTTTCTGTAAATCAACGTCATTATGAACACATCCCTTGTGGGTGCATCATCTTTCTGCCTTGGGCTCAGAACTACTGGACAGAATGTCATTCACACGCTATTATGCACTCTGTCCAGAAGTGAGGACCAAACCAGCGCTACAGAAGAGTAGGAACTGTTGCAGCATATGACCAGCCTGAAGACTGCAGGTATGTATAAAATTACAAATAATGATTGCTAAGCCTAAGGCCACCTACTAAACTATAGGCTGAGTACCATAAGATATCATTAATACAAATTCACTTCTGATGAAGTTGGCATTGCCATCAATACAGGTCAGGTATGTCCGGTATATGCTGAATCAAAGTGGAGATAGGATAGCTAACAAAGCTTAACAAATGTCAGTGCAAACCAAAGTATTCATGGATGGATATAATATGGGATTATTCTGATACTGAGTTTGTACCATTTGTGGGGTTTATTTGTTTTGTCTCCCTATGGATGCTTGAATGCATGTGGCTAAGTTGTATTTTATAACACCAGGGTCAGCAGATGATGTAACCTAGCCCTGTAACCTAACCAGATGTAACAACAAGGACTGCAGCATAAATGAATGCAGTATTTAGGAGGGCATATTACAAAGCTGCAATATTGACACAAATGTGGGGGTCCACAAAAGGTGAAGCTGGACTTAATGTTCCTGAAATGTCTGTATGATTTGGGTGTTGTTAACCACCTATTGGATTAATAAAAACATTCTTTATTGTTTATTATTGTAAGGACAAAATAATTATGTCTTCAAAAAATATTTTTAACAGGTCAATATAAATTATTGCATATTAATATTGTGCAGTCTTTTATCCAGCCAGAAGATAGAGCTCTAATCTCCTTTTGACAACATTATCATGACTACTTAAAGCAGAAACAAAGTCCTGCATTTAAAAACTGTCAGCAGACATGCTTTTTATTGTAGAAGACACATGCAATGTTTCTTCCACAATAAAAGAAACCTAGCTGACTCCCCAGTCTAAGCAGTTCAACTGTGATCTTTATCCTGATCCAGTTATGGTGAAATAGCTATAACTTACAATCTTAGTAGTGTAGTGCTACCCCCTCAGAAGCCGCTGAAGATAAATACATACACGCTGGTGAGATAGATGTTTAACTTGTATTGTATGTCATGGAGATGGCTAAACAGGCAAAATAATACAAATGGCTGAGTCTTCAAAATTGCAAAACACCAACGAGAAAAGGCAATATAACACAATACAGTACCACTTTAAGCTACTCCAACCCATCCTACAGGACTGAGAATGTAAACGTTAGCTCCCAAACTGAGAGGATTTGACCAAGTGAGCATCTGAAATAATAAGTAAAGGACAAACACAGGGCTAGCTTACTTACAGGATCTCGGTGAGAAGAGTCAGGGTTTGTCTTTCAGAAATGAAGCCAAGTAAAATTCCCATAAGATACCCTAAACTTGTGGAAAGCTCTTCTGCTGGCAGTTGGGGCCCATACGTTGGTGCACAATAGGGATGTAGTCTCTTTGAGGAGAAACTGAGTTACCCAAGGGATGGTAAAGTAGCTAATGGAGTTCCCCTTTAGTAAATACAGGTAGAGTGAAGAGTCACTTTAAAGACATCATATGGTTACAGAGGTTGCTTTGGAAGGAAACTGGGAGAAACAGATTTAGGCTGAAGTATGTCCCTTTAAATGAAAACCAGAACTTGAGAAGCTGATTCTTGGATAGCTTGAGCCTGAAGTGGAGTGTATGTAGAATTCCTTAGAAGAACAACAGATGATCAGGCACTGTTCATAGGAACCCATCTGAGCCAGAAGAGTTAGTGGGGATGACTGCAACACCTAGCTGCCAAGGTTAACTCTCGGGGAAAGGAGCACAAGGCAACATGGTAATAAATCCTTTAGGCGCTTGTGTGCATAAAACTGAAAACCAGCAAGAGAAGACAGTCTTATGGGGGCAGTGCTCAATCTTGAGCTTCACCAAATTTACGTAGCTTATGGCTACAACATAACTTGGCAGGCAGTGGTCGTATCAATCAGCTGTGTACAATTTATGTTTTTTATCCTTAATAAACAATACATATTTTTTGAACTTAAAGCCAGACATGGTCTGTTTATTTTGGCGAAGCTCAAAGGATTTATTACAGTGTATGTAGAATTTCTGCCTGACAGGGAGGTGAAAGGGGTGATCTCTGGCATCCTGCAGGTAGTGTTGATATAGACAGTAAGGGTGGTAGACTGCAGCACTGGTTGGGCTGTGGCATCTGTGCCTAAAGGTAGAGGCCTGTACTGTAAAGTGATCTGAACTCAAGCAACTGAAAACAACAAACATGCTTGAAGACAATGGCAGTATTGTGTGGGTTAAGAACTCTCTCACCCGGTCCCACAGCACAGCAAAGCGATGACCTGCCAGTTGTAGGGGGGCTCTCTTTGTCCTCCGCAAGTATAGCTTTGAAGATGGCGATGATTTGGTCCGTCTGCCCGCAGGCTCCCCTAAGCTGCCTCCTGAGGATGGTCAGCTCTCTGGGGGTTTTTGCAACTTTCCGGCTAGGCCCCATCTGACCTGGGCCCACATGGATATACCCTGCTCTGTTTTTAACATCCGGCCTCCAACACAGTCTCTCCCATCTACTCCTGGTTTCCTAGGCTTTCTCCTTTTTAAATGCTCCTGCCACATTCTCAGTTCTCCTGGGCTGTGTAGTTCAGTTTCAGCGAATCCCTAGCATTGCTTTATTGGGTCTTGTGTTAACTAAGTTGCGGAGCACTGCATCTTGTGGCCAATTACAATTCTGCATAACAGTAACAATGCACAATTTTACAGTAGCATTTGCAGACAGTTACTCGATCCAAATGACATCTTGCAGAGAGTAGAAATTGTTATTCAAATACAGATTTTGACAGATAAACATCAGATAGGTCAAAAAATCATTGTGTGTCTAGCTCTGACAGAATACAGTACATGTAATGAATGAAGGCTAAAGCATGAAGAAGAAGGGTGAGACTAACTATATAGAGCATCCCCTAGATACAAAGTGAGGTAGGGACACAATTATTAGAGGAAAACAGACAGTGCATGTGTAACATGATACTCCTTGTCAAAATATTAAAATGAGAATCAAGTTCAAACATTAATGCTCCATTTACACCTGGTCGATTTGAATTGCGGGCAGAATCGATGTGATTCTGCACGCGGCTTAGAATCTCGACAAAATGCTTCTCAATGGCACCCCAAACAAGGTGCGATATTGCAAAATAGTGCAAACAAAATTGCGGGACACGTGTGAAGTGGACCTTCTTTTGGGCACAGCATTCAAGGTGCCATTGATTAATAATGGCATTGCAAACATGTTTCACATTTTGCCAGGATTCTGAATCACAGGCCTAAGTGAAGACTCTATTCCAGAAACACCTGAAAGTCAAGAAATGGGAGAACACGTGAATAATAATGCAAATATTACCTTGAAAGTCATTAATGGTGTCTGTAAGATGGCACATAAGACAGTTTATAAGTGTATCTTCAGAGGGGAAGGCAACAACATGCACCAGTCCTTCTTACCTCCCTTTGAATCAAGTTTCTCAGAGGAGAAGGAAGCAACATGAACCAGCCTTTCTTTGATATGTTATCAATCTCCTGCGAGTACACTTTATGTTGAACACATTGAATGATGACCTTTTCTATGGTGTTAATGGGTATATTAAAAAGTGCAATGTTACATACAGTAGTTACAAAGTGAGATTTAAAAAACACAAGTACATCTTGTTCAACCAATAGAAAAAAACTAAACACATAGAAAACCTTTATTAACACAGTCCTATACCCATAGGTGATCTAGGGGATGGTAATAAATAACACAGTTTAGGAGATATTTACTTTAGCAGTGATGTCAGTGATGGTGTGCCGTCCATAGAGAGAGCTATGCTGTAGCCGTGACTGCCTGGTATGAATGCCAGTCAAGTGGCGACAAACTTGGAAGGAAGACCAGGTGAAGATGGAAGCCCTGTTAGTGGTGACAGCACGCTGCTGGAGGGCTTCATTTTCAGGTAAATCTTTCATAATGTGCTAGTATGCTTTAGATACTAGTACATTATGATATTAATTTGCAGGTAGAAGGTTTTTTTTGCAGTTTACTACTGCTTTAATGAGATACAATAAGGCCTTAGCTGTTTCTGTTTGTTTTCCTCCTATATACTATACATAAGCCTTTCTAAATCTAGGATAACTGTATACACTGAACAGAATCTCAAAAGCAGCCTTTAATATTCCCATAGTAGCCATTGTGCTCCAAGTGTAGAGAATTAAATGGTGTACAACACCATAAACTGCTCTCTTAGTTCTGTGAATTCTGGGGACCCCAGAGATAAGAATTCTCTGCTTATGATAAGCTTCATAATAAATACGAATTTTCTTGAGAAACATTTTCATGGAATGTTAAAATAAAATGTGACTTTAAATGGATAAAGGCATCAGCAACGATCTTGCTATTAATATTTATTTATAGCACCTGGGCACTCTGCAGCATTATGATAACTATAAGGATTATAGGGGGATTTTGTCAGTGTTCAGAATATTCTAAACCAGCGTTCCATATGACGATAATAGAGACGTCAAACGGCATGATGCATGACTGCAGATAAGTAAAGTTGTTTATTGAAAATCAGAAAAAAGCAAGCCCTCTGAAGAGCCCACAGATGCAAACACTTCCTTTTGACAGTAGAAGAGAGAATGCCCTAACCTGTACCTGTCAACAAGCCCGTAAGAATTATGATTACCCTGACCTGCCCCACAAGAATGAGAATTCCTGTCTTGTGAAAGATTGTCTCTGGAACAGAGAGTAAGGGAAATCCCTCTAATTGAGCCTCTGACAGCAGTAAAAACTGACAGGGGATTTTATTTTTCACCATCAGATTCAAAACTAAAAAAAGTTCCACTTAAGAACCTAGCCTCTTTCTACGATTTGGTGTTTATAAGTTAAAAACATTTTTTTTTTGCTAGAAAAATACTTAGAATCCCCAACATTATTTTTTTTCAAACACCCTAGAGAATAAAATGGCGGTTGTTACAATACCTTATGTCACACCATATTTGTTATTATAATGTTACGCCAATTAAATTGATACCCAACATGTCATGCTTCAAAATTACTCCCGCTCGTGGAATGGCGACAAACTTTGGCACTTAAAAATCTCCATTGGCAACGTTTAAAAACGTTTAGAATTATTGCTCTCACTCTAACAATCATGGCGATACCTCACATGTGTGGTTTGAACACCGGTTTCATATGCGGGCGCGACTTACGTATGCGTTTGCTTCTGCGTGCGAGCTCGGCTTGATGGGGCGCTTTCAATTTTTTTTTTTCTTATTTATTTTACCTTTTATTTTTACTCTTTTTAAAAGAAAAAGTTGGGTCACTTTTATTTCTATTACAAGGAATGTAAACATTCCTTGTAATAGAATAAAGCATGACAGCACCTCTTAAATCTGAGATCTGGGGTCAAAAAGACCTCAGATCTAACATCTACACTAAAATGCAATAAATAAATGTCATTTGAAAAAAAAAAAATTCCCCTTTAAGAGCATTGGGTGGAAGTGACGTTTAATGTCGCTTCCGCCATTCAATGCTATGGAGCCAAGTGGGGGCCATCTTTCCCTCACTCGGCATCCAGACTCTGAGGGGAGAGGACCTGATTGGCTCTGCCGCTACCGATGGCTCCGGTAAGAGGAGGGAGGGGGGGCACCTCTCCCGCCACCGATAAAAGTGATCTCACGGCGGATCCGCCTCAAAGACCACTTTTATCTGAAAGCCGACCGCCCACTGTAAAAAAAAATTATCTGCTGCCATAACAACGGTATTCAACGGCAAAGTACCGCCGTATAATGACGGTGGACGGTTGTTAAGTGGTTAAATATATGTATCCTATAAAAGGTAACTCCACTTTAGTGGGGGGAAAAAATGGCGAATCAAAAAAAAAATATATAGCATATACAATTGTGACACAAGTCATATTGTAATTTAATTTTATTAAAAATGACCTTTCCTTATGATAATGCTTGTATATTTGACACTTGTATTTTTCCTGTTATGCTACATCAAACAATAAAAAAAATTGATACAAAAAAAATAAAAAATTACCTTTCCTTTTCAATCTGCAGCTCTGTAATTTTCTGTAAATGCAATAAAATATGGCTACCTGGAGGCAATCTGCACACAGATGTGTGATTGACTTACATACAAGATACAAGTCAGATTTTGGGCATCCCCTGCAAAAAATGTCATTTTTGGGGAAATTGTCCCAAAGGGAAATCATGTCTAGAGGGATGCAGACCTTGCTACTTTCCCCATTAGAGCCCTGCAAGTGCAGCATCTGATTAATAATTATAAAATCACTCCCATACAGATTCACTCACATGAACACAGACGAACAAACAGCTATTTCTTCACAATAACAAAAGGTAGTTATCTGCAGCAAAGTTTGTTAAAAATCCTTGCAATGTACACAGATCACCCAGAGGAGAAAGTTTTTTTTCTCAACAAAATATGCTTTTTAAAGCTGAACTCTGGGCAGATAAAAAAGACACGGATTAAAGCGGTTGTACACATACTAGTACATTATGTTACCTTAAAATTAAGCCCTCCTCGTCTTCACTAGTCTTGCTTCCAGGTTTGTGGACTCGGGCTCTGTGACTGGCTGGAGCTGTGATGATGTCACTCCCACGCATGCGCTCGGGAGCCACCATTCACGGCACAGGGCTCTGAAAAACGGCACGGGTGGCCGCTCCTTCAGAGCGCATGTGCCAGTGATATCACTGGCTGAATGTACAATAAATATCTCCTAAACTGTACAAGTTTAGGAGATATTTATTCTACCTAAATTATAGGCTTACCTATGGGTAAAGGCAAGAGATGGAAGTTTAATTCGTCTTTGATGCAGCTCTGTGGTCAGAAATACATCATTAAATGTATCATTTTAATGTAAGCACCATAAGTACCTGCAATTTATTTGCAAGATCACCATCCCGGTGCACCACACATTTCCTCCAGCTGCTCAGCCCCCCTGTTTGCCTTCCTATCCCCGCAATGCTGCCGGCTTCCCTCCTCTCCTTCCTGGTGGCAGCTGCAAGCACACAATATGATTCTTCATAATGGAAAGTGGGGGAATGGTCCCATAGATGTCATATTTACCAGCCCCTTCCTTTCATAAATTAACACAATGGTGGGGATTTACTAAAACTTGATCATGCAGCTGTGCATAGAAACAAATCAGCTTCCAGGTTTTATTGCCAAAATTTATTTGAAGAAGCTGAAGTTAGAAGCTGATTGGCTACCATGCACAGCTGCACCAGATTCTGAGTGCTCCAGTTTTAGTAAATTTACCCCAATGAGTAATTGGTACTGATCACTCACTGTGTTCATTCATAACGGGATCATTGGCTGTATGGGGCTCTGTGTCAGGCTGTCTGTATGGGGCCCCGTGGTTTCTAACAGGAGCCCTGATTACAGGTCTTACAGACATAAGTCCAACAATAGCCCACACTCACACACGCCCTTTACCAGAAGATGTTCCCAGTAGAGGTTGGGGGAAGGAAGAGGCCAGAAGCAGAGAGCATTTTCAGTGCTTTACTGAAACAATTAGTAAATTCCATATACTGTATACAGGGTTACAATCATCCTGACTCCAGTCAAATCCCACAGAGAGGAGTAAGCCGTATCTTACAGGGTCCTGACAGCTCACATCCTGCTGTAGATTGGTCTTCGGTACTTTCCATGAAGACTGAACACTAGCAGAAGACCGAACACTAGCAGCTCCTAGTGTGGGAGATTAGCTTGTGGGGATCACTTTTCAGATGCAAACATTCAACATGGAGGACAGTTTCTTAAAAATCTGGCAGCTTGCCAGGTTTATTATTTCAGGTTTGCAAGTTCAAAACACAAACAAAAACAAAAACAGAAAACAAAACGTAGCCGCCTGGCGCTAAACTAAACAAACAGATTCCTCTCTATACAGTGTGGGGCTGTCCTCGACACCCACAAAACATAAGCACAATGCAAACTTTGTTCTTAGATTCCAAATTAGCCCACAGAGCTCTCTCAGCTTTTCTCCCTCTGATATCCAGGATAGAGCCCTCCTCTGTTCTCTTCCTGGTCATTAAATGCAGGTGGAGAGGGGTTTGGGTGGACCAGAAAGTCTAGGCCGGAACCAGTTCTGCCACAGTGGCCAGCAAAACCCAAGTCGGACACACATTAGTCGCCTCAAAATTATTGCATGCAAGGCGACAAGTAATGCCCATCAATTGTGGTGCCTCGCACTAGCCAAAACTATTTATATCCTTGCCTCCTACCCAGCATTCCCCACTGCTGGCAGGCACTGGGCTGATATTCACTCTAAATGCCCCCTGCCTCCCACTGGCATCCTACCTATTGGGACCTTTAGTAGCTTCTGAAGCACTTACACCAGTGTTTCTCAACTCCAGTCCTCAAGGCACCTCAACTGGTCATGTTTTCAGGATTTCCCTCAGGTGAAACGGCTGTGGTAATTACTAAGGCAGTGAAACTGATCAAATCACATGTGCAAAATAATGGGAAGCCTGAAAACATGACCTGTTGGGGCAACTTGAGGACTGGAGTTGAGAAACACTGACCTACACGACCTATCTATCCAAGTGGTCCTGGACCTACACTATTTTATTAATTCTGGCACAATCTTTTGACCAGAAAGAGGAACAACACCAGGCAAATCCTTATCCTACACTTGTACAAACTGCACCTGCACAACACAGGTTAACGGCTCATTTCTGTCTAGGGGACTTGATAAAGATTATTACTTACCCAATCCTCCAATGCTGCAGGCTCCTCTGCACTGCTAGACCAGTTCATGCAGGCTCCTCTCCCCTATGGTCCAACATTCTAAGGTCCTCTGACATCATCAAGACCAATGCAGGAACCATAGACCTTTTTTGGATGTTGGGGAACCATCCCCCAACGGAGTGGAATGAATTGCCATATTCTGAGGGAGCAGGGAATGGGGTAAGTAAAACTGATTTTAAGTTCCATATTCATAAATGAGCAGTTACTCCTTGCAGTGCAGACATAGTGAGGGATGGGGGAGCAGAGGACAGTCCCATTAGGTGGATGGGTTGAAGAGTCGGAGACAGCAGCATTAGATGGGGGGGGGGGGGGGGGGAGGTAGGTGTCCTGGAGTTCTTGGAGAAAAGAGAAGGTAGGGATGATGTCATGCACAACTAAGTTCATGCAGCCTGGGAACACAGTGTGTGATAAACTGTACCTGTTTCACAGTACACAGTTTCAGGTTTGCTGGAAAAAAACCCCAAAAAAATAAAATTTGGAATCGCTCGTTTATTGTTACATGATTTTAGCAACCTGAAATAGGAGACCATTAGTTACTTTTTTCCAGCATAGGGACTACTTTGAAAATGAATGTGGATTCTCACGAATAAACAAATTAACTAAAACATAACATAACAGAGGTATAAACATTAGCATTTTTTTCTATGCCCACTTCAGTTGGGTTACCCACAAGCTACTGAATACAGGTACTCAGTGTGAGTCAGAAGACACCAGCTGGAAGGACAATTCTGCTGACAAAGACCTGGAGATAAGAAAGCCTGCAACCCAGTATTTCATAGTGTTTGGTGGAATTAATACAGGTGTCTTTTGCTCCTCATTCCCTAGAGGTGTAGCAGAGGATTCAGTATATAAATGAGTAGAAGCAGAAGATGCAGCTCAGAGAAAATGGAGGAATGCTGCCCTGCCTGTGTGATCTCTTGGCTCTGTGCACACTCAGGTAAAAGAGACTCGACGTAGAAGACGAAGATGAGTAAATATATGACTTAGGAGACGATGTGGAGATCCCTTACTCCTCGTTTTCTGTGGACATAATTAAGGTGGTTTGTGATACTTTATGACCCAACGTCCGAAAGAATAGAGGTCCAGAAACAGTCGTCTTAACAGGAAGGTCGACCACAGAAGACTGAGTGTGACTCATGGACATAAGTCATCGAACACCCATTGGGTTGACTTCACCCGTATCTTTTTTTACGATTACAAATATGGAGACAATACAATACAAAATCAATTAAACAAATAAGC
>BLSH010127324.1:1425549-1458992 GCA_018402905.1 Glandirana rugosa | reverse complement strand
CTATATTTCTCTGACACTGCTGCCCCTATTTCTCACTCCCCATCCGACACTACTGTCCCCCTTTCCTCACTCTCATTCAACACTGATGTTCCCTGTTCCTCACCCACCCCATTTCATTATGTTTCTGTTCACCCCACACCCCCAATCAGGTGTTGCTGTTTCCTGTTTCTCACCTCCCACCCAATGCCACTATCACCTGCTCCTCCCCTCCCCCCTGTGCCCATCTGACCCATCAAACTCTGCTGCCTTCCACTCTTCAACCCTGAACTGATGGTGCTGTGGATCTCTGATCATGCTTGATCTGATCCTGCTTTCCTCCACTGCTCCCCCCATCCGATGCTGCTGTCCCTCCACTCCACACCCCCCATTTAATGCTGCTTTCCCATATTTTTTACCCCCAATACAATGCCTATTGTCCCCTGCACTGCCCTGCTGCTTTCCACTCCTCACTCCCATCCCACACTGCTGCCCGTTGTTTCTTACCCCTATCCAATGCCTCCCCCTCCTCCATCGGGGTCTGGCTAGGGAGGGGAGGAGGACACAAAGCCACTTGAAATTACCCTGATGGAGATCATGGCAGAGAGGCAGGAGGACACAGAAGCCATTGTTGTTGCCAAACTTGTTTGTATAAGAGTGCAGATCTCATTGCTCTACAGCACCTTCCTATCTGCCATACACCCAGCTTACACCATCTTCCACCTCACCCCACTTTCCTCAAGTTACAGTGCCTCAATGCCACCCAACTCATCAGCCACCGCATCCACAGCATGTCCCTTTCATTCACCTGAAGTCAGATGAGAGATGATGTGAGTAGCTCAGTGTGACAGCCATCTGTCACACTGATACCACATGCAGGCACCCAGCAGAGGTGATCAGATCAGTTGGCTGCACTTAAAGGAATCAGGACCAGAAGATTGTGTGAATACATATATATATATTTATTAGGAAAATGACACACTTCCAAAACCAAACACCAGTAAACCATAAACAAGCAAGTGAAATATAAACGTAACACAGCAAGCCCAAAAAGACCACCTAACTAACTATCTAACTAATACAAGTGTAGAAAGCATATATAAGCAAAGCAGGGGGAGGGCACAAGATACAGGGAACAGGGAGCCAGGTTACTGGGAGCAGAAGGTGAGTAAAGGGAGCAGGAAACAGGTTCCAGGCTCCAGGTCTCCGGATCAGGATTCAGGATCAAGGGCAAGAACGGATCAGACTCAGGCAGGGACACAACTTGCAGGGAAAATACTGAAGCACTGGAACAAGGTGCAAGGCGGGCTTATATAATCCCAACAGTCCCATCAGGTGCAGCCTAACGACCTGTATGATCCATTTGCCATTGTATGATCCATTTGCTGGGAGACACCCGCTGGTGGCCACCAGAACTGCACCCTTTGGTTTTCCACACAAAAGTGCCTCCAGCAGGTGACCCAAGCACGAACACGGGTCCTGACAGCCCCCCCGCCTTAAGGGATGGCTTCCAGATGCTCCATTCTGCTGTTAACCTGACAGTCCATGTGGGTGCGGGAAAAGTCCAAAAAAGTCTCCCCTCCATGTCTGCGGGCTTCCTTGCATTCTTCAGGCCAGAGTCTTTTAACCTGCTGGAAGGTGTGCCACCTGAGTCAAGTAATGGATTATGCTCCACGCCGCCAGGGTCTGGAAGTTTGGGTCTGGTACCAAAAACTAGTTGGGTAGCAGGCATGCAACCATTGGAGGCAGACAATACAGGGGCATCAGAATCAGGCTGGGCATCAAGCAAGAGGAACTCAGCAGCAAGCTGGGCATCAGGCAGGACAGTATTAGTGGCAAGCTGGGCATCAGGAGCCAGATCAGCAGGCACCGTATCAGCAGGCTGGATAACAGGCACCAAATCAGCAGACTGGGCAGCTGGCATCGGGTCATCAGGCTGAGCAGTGGGCATGAGTCATCAGGCTGGGTAGCGGGCACTGGATCATCAGGCTGGGAAGTGGGCACCAGTTCATCAGGCTGTGTAGCGGGGATGGGGTCATCCATCACCAGATCAGCAGGCACCGTGTCATCAGGCTGGGCAGTGGGCACTGGGTCATCCATCACCAGATCAGCAGGCACTGGGTCATCAGGCTGGGCAGCAGGCACCGGGTCATCAGGCTGGACAGCAGGCTTCGGGTCATCAGGCTGGGCAGCAGGCACTGGGTCATCAGGCTGGGCAGCAGGCACTGGGTCATCCTTCACTAGATCAGCAGGCACCGGTCATCAGGCTGGGCAGCAGGCACCGGGTCATCAGGCTGAGCAGCAGGCAGTAGGTCATCAGGTTGGACAGCGGACACTGGGTTATCAGGCTGGGTAGCGGGCACTGGGTCATCCATCAGCAGATCAGCAGACACCAAGTCATCAAGCTGGGCAGCGGATACCGAATCAGTAGGCTGGGCAGCAGGTACTGGATCAGCAGGCTGAGCATCAAGAATGGGATCATCAGGCTATGCAACAGGAACTGATTCACCAAGTTGGGCATCAGGCATTGGATCAGCTGGCTGGGCAGTGGGCAACAGAATAGTAGGCTGGGCAGTGGGCACGGCAGTGGGCACCAGAACAGCAGGCTGGGCAGTGGGTGCTGGAACAGTAGGCTGGGCAGCAGGCATGGCAGTGTGCACCGGAACAGCAGGCTGGGCAGTGGGCACTGGAACAGCAGGCTGGGCAGTGGACACCGGAACAGGCTAGGCAGCAGGCATGGCAGCAGGCACCAGAACAGCAAGCTGGGCAGTAAGCACTGGAACAACCGGCTGGGCAGCAGGCATAGTGGCAGGCACTGGAACAGCAGGCTGGGCAGCGAGCACTTGAACAGCAGGCTGGGCGGCAGGCATGGCAGCAGGCACCAGAACAGGCTGGACAGCGAGCACGGCAGAGGGCACAGGAACAGCAGGCTGGGCAGCGGGTACTGGAACAGTGGGCTGGGCAGCAGGCATGGCAGCAGGCACCAGAACAAAAGGCTGGGCAGTGAGCACCGGAATAACAGGCTGGGCAGCAAGCATTGGAAGCGGGCACTGGAACAGCAGGCATGGCAGCATGCACTTGAACAGCTGGGTAGCAGGCACAGCAGTGGGCACCATAATAGTAGCCTGGGCAGCAGGCATGGTAGTGGGCACAGAACAGCAGGCTGAGCAGAAGGTACTGGAACAGGAGGCTGGGCAGCAGGCATGGCAGCAAGCACTGGAACAGCAGGCATGGCAGTGAGAACCAAAACATCGGGCTGGGCAGCGGGCACAGAAACAGGCTGGGCAGCAGGCATGACAGCGGGCACCAGAACAGCAGGTTGGGCAGTAAGCACTGGAACACCAGGCTGGACAGCAGGCATGGTGGCAGACACCAGTACAGCAGGCTAGGCAATGAGCACTTGAACAGCGGGCTTGGCAGCAGGCACGGCAGCAGGCACAAGAACAGCCTGGGCAGCAGGCACAGCAGAGGGCACCAGAACAGCAGACTAGGCAGCAGGTACTGGAACAGTTGGCTGGGCAGCAGGCATCGGAACAGCAAGCTGGGCAGCGAGCACTGGAACATCTGGCATGGTAGCAGTGGGAACCAAAACAGCAGGCTGGGCAGTGGGTACTGGAACAGCGAGCTGGGCAGCAGGCATGGCAGTGGGCACCAGAACAGAAGGCTGGGCAGTGAGCACCGGAACAACAGGCTGGGCAGCAGGCATGTCGGCGGGCACTGGAACAGCAGGCATGGCAGCGTGCACTTGAAAAGCAAGCTCAGTAGCAGGCACAGCAGTGGGCACCAGAATAGTAGGCTGGGCAGCAGGCACAGCAGTGGGCACAGAACAGCAGGCTGGGCAGTGACCACTGGTACAGCAGGCATGGCAGTGAGAACCAAAACAGTAGGCTGGGCAGTGGGCACTGGAACAGGCTGGGCAGCAGGCATGGCAGCAGGCACCAGAACAGCAGGCTGGGCAGTAAGCACTGGAACAACAGGCTGGGCAGTAGGCATGTTGGCAGACACTGGTACAGCAGGCTGGGCAATGAGCACTTGAACAGCAGGCTGGACAGCAGGCATGGCAGCAAGCACCAGAACAGGCTGGGCAGCAGGCACTGCAGAGGGCACTGGAACAGCAGGCTGGGCAGCAGGTACTGGAACAGTGGGCTGGGCAGCAGGCATGGCAGCAGGCACTGGAACAGCAGGCTGGGCAGTGGGCGCTGGAACAGCAGGCTGAGCAGCAGACACTGGAACAGGCTGGACAGCAGGCATGGTAGCAGACACTGGAACAGCAGGCTGGGCAATGAGCACCGGAACAACAGGCTGGGAAGCAGGCACGGCAGTGGGCACCAGAACAGCAGGCTGGGCAGCAGGTACTGGAACAGTGGGCTGGGCAGCAAGCATGGCAGCGGGCACTAGAACAGCAAGCTGGGCAGCAGGCACTGGAACAGCAGGTTGGGCAGTGGGTACTGGATTAGCAGGCTGGCCATCAGGAACAGGACCACAAGGCAGGGCAACTGGAATGGGACCACCAAGCAGGGCATCAGAAATGGGACCACCGGGCAGGGTATCAGTAACAGGCCCCCAGGCAGGGCATCAGGAACAGGTCCACCAAGCAGGGCATCAGGAACAGGATCAGTGCGGTCAAATTGATTAGCCGGCAAAGAGTCCATAGGGCCAAACTGGGTGGTGGACAGAGAACCAGTACAGTCAGGTGGGATAGCGACAGGCAGGTCAGAAGCAGAAGGTCCAATTTCCATGGGCTGAACCAAGGTGGCAGGAGTGGTGGTAGGCCTGGCTGAAGCAGTTGGAACCATGGTGGATTGGACGGTAGTGGCTGGCTTAAGGCCAGACTGGAACTGATCGGCTGGTGTAGAAGTAGACTGGAACAAATCAGCTGGTGTGGATGCAGGATTGGATAGTGGCAGGATTGTGCAGGTTGGGAAAAATGTCCTTTGTTTTTAGGTTTAGCTACTGAAATTATATATGTGGATGCAGAGCTGTAAGTAGGGGTGCAGCTGATGGGAAAGAAAAACAGGAGGATGGTAAAAAAGAGGGAGCAGTTGCTGAGAGGGATTTCTGTGGGATTGTTGCAGGCAGCACAGAGGAGGTAGAAGGGTTAAAGGCAGGGTAGGTGCAGCAGGTGGAAACAAGGTACTGATACTTAGTTGGTAGTAGGGTATATTGGGCTGCAACTGTGGTTGCTGTGGGTGATGGAGGGAAAGACATTTGAGCAGGCAGGTGTCTAGCCACAGGAATGGGTGAGTGCAAGCTGACAGAGGCTGAGTGCAATATATTTGACCATGCCTGTAATAATGGTTGCACAAAATTCACTTTACATGCTGCCTGTCTGTCATCCTCCAAAAACCACACCAAGGATTCCATCTGAGCCATACTAAAAGGAGGAGAATAATCATCACTACCACTAGGGACACTAGACAAAGCCAACTCTGCACAAATTAGAATGAGTGGCTGAATCTCATCTAACAAAAATCTGCCTTGATCAACAAAAGCATGCACCAGATGGATGCATTCCGACAATTGCTTCCCAGTCTGCTCTTTCAAAATTTGTCGGCAGTAATCCCTATCTTCTGTTACCAGTAGGGAGAAATACAAATTCTCCTCAAAATGTATCTTGCAGCAATTAGCAGGTGCTTAGACCTAATTCCCAGGTGCAGCCGATCTGATTGTATGGCTTCAGTATTATGTCAGGGATACCACATGCAGGCATCCAGCAGAGGTGATCAGATCAACTGGCTGCACTTAAAGGAATCAGGACCAGTTAATTGAGTGAAAATATATATATATTTATTAGAAAAATGACACACTTCCAAAACCAAACACTGGTAAACCTGTAAGGAATCATCCCAGACCATTGGATCGCCTATGCGCGGGCGCACGTAGCGTGTGCGCGCACCCGTTCGCGTTTGCGCGCGCTCCTATGCGCGTGTGCACGCACGTGTGCGCCGGCAACGGCGCCAATAGCGGCCATTTAAGCAGACAGCACCAGGAAGCAAGTGCTGTCCGTTCTACAGCGTTCCTGTTCCCTGTGACCCAGCGTGTTACTCTGAAGAGACTTTCTGTATCTGTGACCCCGGCTTTCCTTGAACCTTGTTTGCTTTCTGCCTGCCTTGACCCCTGGCCTGTCTACGACTACTTTTTTCCTGCTCCTCTGTACCTTTGCTGCCTGCACATTGCCAACCCTGCCTGCACCCGACCATCTGCCTGCCTGATCCTTCTGTACTGCACTGCCAGCCTATTACCGACCCGGCCTGCATCACCATTCTTCTGTCTGCACGAGTTCCAGTGGACTCTCAGCTACCACCAGTGACTAAGTTCAGCCCTCATGCCCCCTGTGCTCCAGAACTCCCTTTCCCCACTACCAGGTGTTCTCGAACCAGGGCCGTAAGAGAGGTTGTCCCCTGTACAAGTCAGACTCGACCACCAGGTACATGATAAAACCTTAAACGAGCAAGTGAAAGATATACATAACAGAGCAAACCCAAAAGGAACACCTTACTAACTATAGAACAAAGACAAGTGTAGAAAACACATATAAGCAAAACAGGGGAGCATGAGATAAGGGGAATAGGGAGCCAGGTTACTGGGAGCAGAAGGTGAGTAAAGGGAGCAGGAAGCAGGTTCCAGGGGTCAGGTCTCTGGATCAGGATTCAGGATCAAGGACAAGAACGGGTCGGACTCAAGCAGGGACATGGCTTGCAGGGAAAATACTGAAGCACTGAAACTAGATGCATGGCGGGCTTATATAATCCCAGCAGTCCCATCAGGTACAACCTAACAACCTGTATGATCCATTTGCTGGGAGACACCCACTGGTGGCCGCCAGAACTACACCCTTTGGTTGTCCACACAACAGTACCACCAGCAGGTGACCCAAGCAAGGATACTGACACCATCTGACCTCACTTTTCTTCCCCTCCTTCTTTCTCCCATATATTGCTTCCCTGCCACTTATCTGAATCTACCTCCACCCTGGACACAGTGCCTCATTGCCACTTACTTCACCCTTTTACCTAGGCACAGCAATTCTCCACCACCCCTGTAAAAATATAGTGATAAAAACAAAACTAGGGAAGCGACGCCTCCCCCCCCCCCGCCTCCCAGGCCCAGGAAGACCTTTATGCTAGGGTTACAGATGTAGAATTGATGGAGAGAATGACGTCCAGAATAAATGACACTATGGATGCACATGACCGAGTTTGGGAGCTGTGGCATCTCCGGGAGGACCTATTGTAGGCCGACTATGTCTGCGATGATGGTACCACCTTTTCCATTCTTTTTTCTTTCATTTCTTTTCTTTTTCATCTCTTCGTCATTCCGGTTTTGTTAGTTTGTTATTATTATACATCACAATGCCTGTTTATTAAGGTTGTTTTGAAATGATGAGGAGTCCTAGTGGTCCCTGCATCTTAACATTGATTTTTCCTGCTATTCATGGGTATTTATGTTCCTCTAATTATTGCTGTTTTGATATTCGATCGCTAGAAGGTGTTTCAGATGAACAGGTTTGTTATTCTAAATGACTTATTTTTCTTTTTTGTCTTTACTGTGATGGAAAAATTTCATAATAAAATTTTTATTTAAAAAAAAACAAAACTAGTCAGCTATTTTACATTTTTATAAAGTATTTCTTTTCTATCCCTTGGATAAGCTGAAAGCCATGTCCGGTGTGTAAGGCTACTGAAATCCAATGTATTTGCATAAGAAAATTCAGGCTTTTGTTTTCCGGAACCCACTAGTATTTATGGCACAGACACAATGATGCTTCTATGCTTACAACACTAACAGCTGGTAATACATGTAGATCATGCTGAAACATGTTTATTTGCAAATGTTTCTCTAGATATATATTTCTCCCAAGTTTCATGTTTGCATGTTGCAATTCAAAGCATAAAGATATTATATATACTGTACATATACACAAAAACAAATATTACTACCACAGTAACCAAAAAAGTAAAATTATCGAGCATCATGTATAAAGTGTCAAACCTGTGGTGGCATTTTAAGATTTAAATCGGATTGATGCCTGTGGGTGAAATGCGACTGTTCTTAGTGCTGCTGACACTTTAATACACAAGGGTCTATTGTATTCAATGTGTTCTTTTTCCATTTGGATCTACGCATAAATGAATGTGAAGATGATGTCTGTAGGCATTGTCCTGGTTCTGGACGATCTATACATCCTTTTGATGATGGTGTGTGCTATTTTAGGCTGATTGACAATATTTGTTGTTCAGTAAGTTGGTAACTTGAGATTCAGAATCTAGAGAAATTGTAGTGAGCATAGGAATTCTACAATTGGTGGACGTTCTATTAAGTATACCTAGCACCTAATAAGGATGGTTCTAAATGGTTTTGGAGTTTTGCTCAAGTAGATAATGGGATTACAGGTCTGAATGGGAAGCAATTAACTACTGTATACAATACCCAATGTATGTCACTGACAGCAGGTTCTGCCTTGATGGATGCCTAAATAGTGTTTCTCCATCCAGTGTCACCTGCCCAACATAATTTATAATAACTTGCCCTGAGGGCAAATGCCCGAACCCCAAACCAGCCTAATCCTCTCATACCTACTGTTGCCACCATTAACCCTAGTTTGCACTAAGATCAAAATATTCCTTTTTTCTACACCAAATTCTGTCTTCATCTGTATTTGACAGCAGAATTGCATTTTGTCAGACCAGGTAATGATATTCATTCATTTACCTCTAGTGACCCCATGCCCCATGCCCATTACTTGTTTTTATCTGACTGGAGTGACTGGAGTGGAATCCAGTGTGGTTTTCAGTTACTAAAGCACATCCTCTTCAAAGTCTGTCTGTAGTGTATAAAAATCTCAGAAGGTCAGCATTCACTTCTGGCACCAACACTCATCCCACAGTCAAAGTCACTTAGATCATGCGCCTTCCTCATTCTAATGTGTGGTCAAACAACATCTGAGCCTCTTGGCTATGTGTGCAAGATATATATTTGGAGCTACAACAACATTCTATTCCAGTTAAGTAACAGTTGTACTGTGCTTAAATAAGGTTATTTTGTTTTCAGATTTTTTTTTTTAATCAAGGAAAAATACCCTTCATCTGAAATCATGTATGATTTCTTGGCCATTTTTCAGAGAATATGAACGAGAACACAAAAACATTTCTTTCACTCATGATTAGTGTTTGGCTAAAGCCATTTATTGTCAATCAACTGTGTTTACTCTTTTTAAATCATAATGACAACAGCTTATGCAAGTGGTAGCAACTCACAGGTCAGGCACCCTAATAATTTGTGGAGATTCCAATCAAACTCTACATCCATACTTGGACAAATCACCATATGTCCCCACTGACAGACCAACTAAATTGGCCTTCTCCCCACTCCTTAACCCCCCTGGCGGTAATCCCGAGTGTGGCTCGGGGTGGAATTTCAGTACCATTAGCGGTAGCCCCGAGCCACACTCGGGATTGCATTGCTGGATCCAGGCTGGGTTACTCACCTTGTCCCCTGGATCCAGCAATGTCCTCCTGCGGTGTCAGCGTGTCTGTCCTTCCGCCTGATGCCTCTGTGTGCCGGGTTCCGTTCCCTGCGAGTGTTGCGTCGCACGGGGGCGGAGACCGGCGGCAAATTCAAAAAGTGAAAAACAAACTATACATACAGTACACTGTAATCTTACAGATTACATTGCTGTATGAAATAATTTCACATCCCCTTTGTCCCTAGTGGTTTGCCTAGTGCCCTGCATGCACTTTTATATTATATATGTCATTCTTTCTGCCTGGAAACATGAGAATGTCCATAGCAACCAAAAAGTGTCCCTTTACGTCAAAAGTGTTTTTTTTTATCAGCTAGAAAACATCGATAGTAAATAAGAATGATTTGCAGAATTGAGTGATACTGATTTTTGGGGAAATTTATCATCAGAAACTGAAAGTGACGACAGCGACAATTCTGCAACTGAGCAAATTTCAGTGTTTTTGGTTTGATTACATTATTGAATAAATTGTATTACTATTATGTTATTATTTCTGATAATTATTTATAGTTATGTATTATATTATAATTTATGATTTCATGTTTCAAACTTTTTCATACCCGGGATGTCTACTAGACTCTTGCTTTCAGCACCAAAAATCTGAAATAATCATACCGCCAGGGAGGTTAACAAACATAACCTCGTAGATACGTGGAGAGAATTTAATCCGACAAAAAGGCGTTATATTTTCTATTCCTTGGCCCATAAAACTTTCTCTCGTATAGACCACATATTCATCACTACTGGCTTAGCCCCAGAGATCCTCTCTTTGACCATTCTCCCAGTCCCATGCACAGATCACTGTGCAGTCATTACGGCTCTCGCCTCCCCTATACCAAGATCACAGGATACTAAATGGCATCTCCCGGATCACATTCTTAAACAACCCTCTCACCACTTTGACATTAAACAGGTCATTCTCGAGTATTTGGCTACAAATAGCACACCAGATATCTCCCCACTAACATTGTGGGAGGCTCATAAACCAGTCATAAGAGGGGTACTACAATGTCAAGCAGCCAGGTTCAACAGAGAACGTAAGCTACTAGGGCAAAAACTTGAAGCTGACTATATAACATCGGCTGCACCGACTTTAGTCAGAAGAACCCAACCTCTCCTGCTAGAACCAAAATGGAAAAAGCCAGGCTAGAATATGACTTATTTCTCACAGAAAATGCAGATAGAAGCATCAAGAGAACCAAACATAAATACTTTATGCAAGCTAATAAGCCTCCCCAAGCAAACTATCCATCTTAATGTTGACAGGCGCACCTTAACTAGCATCCCTCTTAAAATAGTCCACAAATTCAGAACCCATCTTGCTAAGATCTATACTGAGAATAACACCTTTAATAAGGATGTGACAGAAAGCATATACTCTCAAATAGACCTTCCCAAGATTAACAGAGCCGAACTATAACAGAGTGATGATACCATCTCTTCGGAAGAGGTGTCCCAAGCAATTAGGCAACTCAAACTTAATAAAAGACTGGGTCCTGACGGCTACACGGCACTATACTACCGCACATATTCAGATATCATATCCCCTATTCTAGCCAACTCACTCAATAATGTTCTTAAAGGAAGCACATTCCGGCAAGAATCCCTCACAGCTATTGTATGCATGCTCCCTAAACCTCATACGGATGACTCCTCCTGCTCTAATTATAGGCCGAAATCCCTCTTGAATATTGACATTAAACTCCTCTCAAAAATTCTTGCTACAAGACTCAAACATATCATCGGCCGCCTCATACATAGAGACCAAATGGGGTTTATACCTATGAGGCAAGGAAGCAACAATATTCGCAGAGCTGGCACATACTGCTAGTACAAGACAAATTCCCACATGTTTCTCTCGCTAGATGTGAGAAAAGCGTTTGACTCGATCTCCTGGCCATATTTGCACTATACACTACAAAAATGGAGCTTTGGTCCCTCACTTTCTGCAGTGGGTCTCAGCATTATATAACAAACCACAGGCCTATGTTAAATACGTCGGTTATAGCTCGGATCCATTCCCCATTGAAAGAGGCACACGTCAAGGGTGCCCACTCTCACCCCTCATATTCGCCCTTCTAATTGAACCACTAGCATGCCTAATCAGAACATTCAAAAACATATCCGGGATCGAGTTAGGAGGGTATCAACATAAGATCTACTTATTTGCAGGCTATATATTATTGTTCTTGACCTCACCTCAAATTTCTGGTCCAAATCTCCGCCCCATTCTTGACAGGTTTGCCTCCATTTCAGGACTAGTAGTAAATCCAGGGAAATCTCAGGCGTTGAATATATCGCTTTCACCCTTAGAGCTGGAGATGGAAAAAGGGGCCTTCCCATATCCATGGGCCACCTCTTTCATCCCCTACTTGGGAATGCAACTTACTGCAGATTATGCTCAACTCTACTCATCCAACTACCCCTTGGCCCTGAAAGGGATAGCAAACCTGTTACGGGTTTGGTCCTCCCTCCAATTATCATGGATAGGAAGGGTAAATGCAATCAAAATGGCCATTCTCCCGAAGATATTATATCTTTTTAGGGTCCTACCGACGCCTGTCCTGGCCTATTACTTTCCTCCTCCAAAAGAGAGCAGATGACTTTATCTGGGGCACACTTAAACTTAGAGTAGCTAGGACAACTTTATATCTCCCTAAAACCAATGGCGGCCTGGGGCTACCCAGCTTTGCAACATATTACAAAGCAGCCCAGCTAGCTAGCTTGACCAATTATCATGCTACACAAGAAATACCACTCTGGGTATTAATCGAATCAGCAGAATGTGATCCACTCTCGGTCTCAAATCTCCTTTGGCTACGTTACTCAGACCGCGCCTCTATATGCCATCCACTAATTAAGCACTACCTCTGCCTTTGGGACACAGAGTAAAAAGCAAGCTACAATCCCCGCACAATTCACTTCTCTCTTTCATGAAAAACCCGGGTTCCAACCAGCTTGGGAATCCCCAACAGCCTTCAATGCCTGGTCCTCATTAGGGATCCTACGTCTACATCACTTAGTCGATCATTCATCATTCCGCACGTTCCCTATTCTCAGAGACTCATCCCATTTACCTTTAGTGGAGTTGTTCAGATATCTCCAAATTAAACATTTTTATATGCCATTGATAAGGAATAACGCCCCGCTTACATATTTATCCCCCTTTGAAGTATTCTGCAAAAAAGATCCGCATGCCAGGGGAATTATCTCCTCTCTTTATGCACAATTGATGGCTAGGCCAAACCTGACTAAGCCACTCTATGCCCTGAAATGGGAAGAAGACATGGGCCGGACATTAGATCAGGCTGACTGGAATAGCATATGGGCATGTACCAAAGCATCTAGTATTTTAGCGGTAGAAACCAATTACAAAGTGTTAACTAGGTGGTACTTAGTACCAGCCAGAATAGCCAAATATGCCCCGGCATATCCATTGCAATGCTTCAGAGGATGTCCCGATCTAGGCACACACCTTCATATATGGTGGTCCTGCCCTATAGCAACCAAACTCTGGCAAGAAGTATTCCAGCTGGCCTCCCACATGTTCGGGACCCTCATTACTCCCGACCCGGCAGTAGCCTTACTTAACTTGAAACCAGAATCACTATCCCGAATCCAGTTTAAATTATTCCTACACCTCCTCACAGCTACTAAACAAACTATCGCCAAAGCCTGGAAATCCCCAAAATTAATATTTGCCAAGGCCAAACATAGGACAACCAATTTCATGATCCATGCCAAATTTGAAGCATTAGAGAAAGAACAGGATACCAAATTCAAACGAGTATGGGACATTGTTTACCCCCCAAGTTTGATCATGCAGTTCTTCAACAATGGTGAGCACACCTGTAATCGCCAAACAGATCGCTGAGGGACGGATGCAACCAGGCCCGCAGACTCTCCTAACACCCTACTTCTTTCCTTGCTTCTTCCTCTTTTCTTCCACTTCTCCCCTACTCTGGCTACTTGTGCTTCATCCTGCCACTATCTTTACACTTCATCAGTTCTTTTCCTTTTTTTTTTTTTTGGGTAATAAATCCGGTAACTTTAAATCTAAGTTAAACTGGATATGAAGCAAGATGTTGAATACGCATTGTTTGTAGGTATATCCTGCCAGATTATAAGCAACTAATCTTAATTGATCCTACCACGGACACAGTTATGCTCCCGAAAGGGTGTCCGGGTGGGGAGTGCAGACCTCCTCAATGTTAGAGCAGGTTACTGCCTGTTTGTAACATGCTTCATGCCAATGGACTAGAATACTTTATGTTAGTTCCCTGACTATTGTACTATTATTTGTTTTATATACTGTAATATTTGGAAAATCAATAAAACCCTCAAATCATAATGACAACAGAAACTACCCAAATTACCCTGATCAAAGGTTTACAGTTCTTAATACCGTGTATTGCCCCCTTTAACATCAATGACATCTTGAAGTCTTTTGTGGTATTTGTGGATGAGGCTCTTTATCTTCTCAGATGGTAAAGCTGCCCATTCCTCTTTGCAAAAAGCCTCCAGTTCCTTGAAATGCTTGGACTGTCTTGCATGAACTGCACATTTGAGATCTCCCCAGAGTGGCTTAATGATATTGAGGTCAGGAGACTGAGATGGCCACTCCAGAACTGTTACTTTATTCTGTCGTAGCCAATGACAGGTCGACTTGGCCTTGAGTTTTGGATCATTGTCATGTTGGAATGACCAAGTACGTCCCATGCGCAGCTTCCTGGCTGATGAATGCAAATGTTCCTCCAGTATTTTTTGATAACATACTGCATTCATCTTGCCATCAATTTTGACCAAATTTCCTGTGCCTTTTATATCACACATGCCCAAAACAACAGCGATCCACCTCCGTGTTATACAGGCCTTGTTGACTCCTCTCCAAATGTAGAGTTTATGGCTGTGGCCAAAAAGCTCAATTTTTGTCTCATCACTCCAAATGATTTTGTGCCAGAGGGTTTGAGGCTTTTCTCTACTTTGTGGCATTTGCATAATAATGGCTTTCTTCTGGCGACTCGACCATGCAGCCCATCTTTCTTCAAGTGCCTCCTTATTGTGCATCTTGAAACAGCCACACCACATGTTCTCAGAGAGTCCTGAAGTTATTTGTGGGTTTTTCTTTGCATCCCGAATTTCCAGTTGGTCTACCTGACTGGGGTTTGGTTTCAACAGAACCCCATCATTTTCCACTTCTTGATTAGAGTTTGAACACTGCTGAGTGGCATTCTCAATCCATTGGATATCTTTTTATATCCCTTTCCTGTTTTATACAGTTCAACTACCTTGCTTTCCCCTTGACTCAGAATCCAGAAACGTCAGTGCATCACTGGATGAAAGATGCAAGGGTCTGTCAGGAGTCCAGAAACTCATTGACCTTTTATACACACACATTAATTACAAGCAAACAGATCTGGGGGAGGATGGTTACTTTTAATAGCCATTCAAACCCTTTTGTGACAACTTGTGTGCATGTTATCAGGCCAAAATCACCAGGGTATGTAAACCTTTGATCAGAGTCATTTGGGTAGTTTCTGTTGCCATTATGACTTAAAAAAAGTAAATACAGTTGATTGAGAATAAATGGCTTTAGTCAAACACTAACCATGAGTGATAGAAATGTTTTTGTGTTCCCATTCATATTCTCTGAAAAATGACCAAGAAATCTTAAATTCTGCCAGGGTATGTAAACTTATGAGCTCAACTGTATACACTATATTACCAAAAGTATTGGAAAGCCTGCCTTTACATACACATGAACTTTAATGGCATCCCCGCCTTAGTCCGTAGGGTGCAATATTGAGTTGGCCCACCATTTGCAGCTATAACAGCTTCAACTCTTCTTGGAAGGCTGTCCACAAGGTTTAGGAACGTGTCTATGGGAATGTTTGATCATTCTTCCAGAAGTGCATTTGTGAGGTCAGGCACTGACGTTGGACGCAACGATTTGAATACATCCCAAAGGTGTTCTATAAGGTTGAGGTCAGGACTCTGTGCAGGCCAGTCTAGTTCCTCCGCCCAAACTCTCTCATCCATGTCTTAATGGAACTTGCTTTGTGCACTGGTTCAAATCATTTTGGTGGAGGAGGGATTATGGTATGGGATTGTTTTTCAGGGGTTGGGCTTGACCCCTTAGTTCCAGTGAAAGGAACTCTTAAGGCATCAGCATACCAGGACATTTTGGACAATTTCATGCTCCCAACTGTGTGGGAACAGTTTGGGGATGGACCCTTCCTGTTCCAACATAACTGCGAACCAGTGCAGAAGCAAGGTTCATAAAAACATGGATAAACAAGTTTGGGGTGGAGGAACTTGACTGGCCTGCACAGAGTCCTGGCCTCAACATGACAGAACACCTTTAGGATGAATTAGAGTGGAGACTGCAAGCAAGGCCTTCTCGTCAACATCAGTGCCTGATCTCACAAATGCACTACTGGAAGAATGGTCAAGCATTTCCACAGACACACTCCTAAACCTTGTGGACAGCCTTCCAAAAAGAGTTGAAACTGTTATAGCTGCAAAGGGCGGGCCAACTTAATATTGAACCCTATGGACTAAGACTGGAATGGCATTAAAGTTCATGTGCGGGTAAAGGCAGGCATTCCAATACTTTTGGTAGTATAGTGTATCTAGGTAGGTACATGGATGAAAATATTAAAAGGAAAATGGGCCATATGTTAAGGGCATAATTAGGGTTCTTTTCCAGTGGCCAGTTTGCAGCATAATGAGTTCATCATACAGGACTGGGCAGGAAAGTCAGATGGAAAAAATATTAAAATAAATTAAATATTTTTACTGGGTACAGTGAGTTACACTGCAAAAGAGTCATGGCCTTCCAAATTTGTATGAATAGCATTTGGAACAGAGGAAGCAGAATATTTAATGTACTTCTGGCAGGGTGCAGCAATGCCATAAAACCCTATTTCCATGCAATATGATGCATCTTCTCTCACAACCTCAGGGAATGTATAGGTCTTAGATGACAAAAAAAAAAAAAAAAAAAAAGACAAAACAATACAGTCTTGCTGTTAACTATGATCTATTTATTGTTCTTTTAATTTGTGAAGGAATAGTTTTTACCTTGACCTCAGACAGAGGGTGTGTGTCTGGTAGGAAACCTCTCATATGGTCTATACATCACACTCCATGGCTTGTAGTTCTCCCTGACAATTCTGAAAAATTGGAGAGTTTTTTTTTTCCTCCTTTTTCAGACCAAGGCTACAGTTATTTGCAGCTTCATACTATATTGTACCTGCTAAAAACCATTCTTCGTTAATCTCTGTAGAGTAGACCATACTGCAAAGTTTGCACTTTTCCCCTGTGACAAATCTGGTCAACACAAGAAATAGAGAATGGGCCTGAGGCTCTCTGTTTTATCCAACAAAAAAAAAAACACATACTTGATTATCGCACTTTGCAATGCCTGCAGTTCTCCTAATGAATTTGGTCATTATACATACGTCTCTTTTTCTCTATTGGGACATGAGGCTGAGTATCTGCAGCCTGTTATTATAACCATTTGTGTATCTGGCAAAAAAAAAATTCTCAGTAGGTCACCCTGCAATATCAGCAGTTCTTCCTACTGACAAATCTGGTTGTCACATCAGAGAAATTATTTATTTTTATTTTCATCCTCTATCTGTAACACTTGCAGTTCTTCTTATTGAAACAGACAAGCAGTTTTATAGTAAAGCAATATGATGTGTAGAATTTAGGAGAAGTAAAGGTGATAAAAAAAAAGTAAGCCTATGGTGGGACAGCACTGATTCATTTTTGTTGCTATGATCATGGTGCAGCATGGTACTACCAGTTCCTAAATTCAAACTGTAAATATGGAAAATATGCAAAACCGCTGCACAGAGCAGGTAAGTATTACAAGTTTGGTTTTTTTTATTTAAAAAAAATGCCTTTAATAATACTTTAAGAAAGCTTCATTGTATTTTATTTCAAGATTCAAATCAAGATTATTTTGATCCGATTTTGCAGGGCCCTTAAACAGCATGGGGTGCATAGGTTAGTTCCTAGTCTGCTTGTTTGGTTATTCGGTACTGCCCTGTGATATGGTTCAGTAAAGGTTGCCGTTGTCATTTGCTGTACCAGTCCCAGGAACCTGGCATATAGTGATAGTGGTAATGGACCCCAGCATGGTTTATTTCTGAGTTATTTTAATTTTTGACTGGCCAAGGAATTTAGAAGGTATACATTTTGGACTGTAGAATTCCATCACAGGAGTGTTGTAGGTCAGCATGTTATATCTTTTATGTCTTTTTTTTTTGAGTGGGGGCTTAAAGTGGTTGTAAAGGCAGAAGGTTTTTTTTATCACAATGCATTCTATGCATTAACTGCTTCTGGACCACCCCACACATATATACTGCGGCAGGGCAGCACTTCAGTGCAAAATCACGTACCTGTAAGTGATTTCTTTCTTCCTGTCGGGGGTGTGAATGCGTGCCACCGGCACCCTGCTTCCACTGTGATTGGACACAGCGGGAGCCAATAATAAAGCCTATGTAAAAAGGAAGATCGCCATTCTGGGGGAAGATGGATCTCTGTCTTCCTGTCTTCCCCCAGTCAAAGCACCCCCCCACACACAGTTAGCAAGCACTCCCTAGGAGAACATTTAACCGTTTGATCACCCCTAATGCTAACCCCTTCCCTGCCAGTGTCATTAGTACAGTGACAGTGCATTTTTTTAGCACTGCTCGCTGTATTGGTGTCACTGGTCCCCAAAAATTGTCCCTTGGTGTCAGAATTGTCCGCCACAATGTTGCAGTCCCACTAAAAATCACTGATCACCGCCATTACTAGTAAAAGAAAAAATGTAAATTCCATAAATCTATCCCATAGTTTGTAGACAATACCTTTTGCGCAAACCAATCAATATACGCTTATTGGAATTTTTTTACCAAAAATATGTAGCACAATACATAACGGCCTAAATTGATGAAGTATAGGTATGTTCTAAAGCAGAAAGTAAAAAATATTGTTTTTTTTTCAAAAAATTATTTTTGTTTATAGCACAAAAAATAAAAATCGCAGGGGTGATCAAATACCACCAAAAGAAAGCTGTATTTTTGGGGAAAAAGGACAACAAATTTATTTGGGTGCAGCGTTGCATGACGACACAATTGTCAGTTAAAATAATGCAGTGCCGTAAAGGAAAAAAATGGCCTGGTCATGAAGAGGGTTAAACCTTCCGGGGCTGAAGTGTTTAAGATAAAAATCCTTCTGTGTGCAGCAGCCACCCTCAGCCCCCCTAGGCTTCATACACACGGGTGTATCTTTAAAAATAAACAAACCATCAGGCCCGACGTCAATGAAAAACAATCTGCGTTTTTAGGCGTTATGCATCGGCGTTAGTGAGCGTTAGTGAGCGCCGGCGTCAATAGGCGTTTTTAAAAAAAAATCATCCCTCTGCTATTTTTCAACCTAAAAACGTCGGCGTCAAAAAAATCCAGAAAACGCCGGTACAATATTAGCTGGCGTTTGTTGGCGTTAGTTGGCGTTTGTTGGCATTTTGTGGCGTCGTCGTCAAAAAATGCCAAAACATTACAGCCTCAGAACGCCATGGCCGTGGGTTCTACTTTCAGCTCACTAACGTCGACGCCATCTACAGCTCAAAAACGCCAACGTTTTTATGGGGCCATTGACTAACATGGAGAGCTGCAAAAAACGCTGGAAAATGCCGGCGTCAAAAAACGTCCGTGTGTATGAGGCCTTATACTTGCCTGAGCCCAACTCGATCCAGCAATGTTGCACAAGAGACTTGGCTATCCTGGACTCTCCCTTCTCATTGGTTAAGACAGCAGCAAAGCACCATTGGCTCCCGCTGCTGTCAGTCAAAGTAAGTGAGCCAATGAGGAGAAAGAGTGGGAAAGGCCAGACCATGGCTATGTGTCTGAATAGACACAGGAAGATGCGGCTCAGCTTGGGTGCCCCCATAGCAAGCTGCTTGCTGTGAGGGCACTCAACAGGAGGGAGGGGCCAGGAGAACCGAAGAGGGACCACAGTGCTAAACCACTGCACAGAGCAGGTAAGTATAACATGTTTGTTATTTTTAACAAGAAAAAAAAACGAGACTTTAGTATCCCTTTAAACAAACATTTTCTATTCTTCGTTGTGCAGTACTGATTCCATCTGTAGAGTCGCTTATGCAATATTCAAAGCCCTTGTTAAATGCAAACCTGCTTACAAATAGTTTCACTTTCTTTGTTAATTTGAGAAGCCTTATTTCCTTAACACCCACCACAACATGTGCAGACCATATGTAGCTTCACAATACCGAACAGGTACATTTTCGATACTCTAGTTAAAATTGCAGGTATTCCATAAAATACGATGTAGTAAAAAAGCTAGTAATACACAAACCACAAGTGTTTTTTCTGTTTCAAAATTTTATTGAAGCTTTCATTAAACAGTAATACATTAGAGAGAAAATGAATTACAAGATCCTAGAAGTACTGAGTAGGTAGCATGGGTGAATACGTATGACATTGATGTGATTGCGGTTCGCCACCAGAGTATGGCGATTGCGTACAGACTATGGGAATTAAGTATAACCGTGCATCAACATGACCTGTAATATTTCAGGTTGATCAAAAAGAACTTTTAACTGTTCAGTGTTCAGTTCGTATAGGTAGACTTATCAACATTGCTTAGCGATAACTTGTTTAGTAGCAGTTGTCACAAACAGTAATAGTTTAAATTGCCTTTGAGTTAGAATGTGAGGTTTGCCATTCAGGAGAGCCACTACAGGGTCCGGTGTTAACGTTTTTCCAAAGATGTGGGATAGGAGTTGGAAGACTTCTGACCACAGGGTATGGACTATCTGGCAATCCCACCAAATATGCATATGTGTGCCCTGATTTGGACATCCCCGGAAGCATGCTGGGGAGTATCTCGGATGGAATTTTGAAATCCGGGAAGGGACCAGATACCACCTAGTGAGAACCTTATAGTTTGTTTCTAGGGCTACAATGTTAGGTGAGGCCGACTTAGTGGCCTGTCAGATTTGGTTCCAATCGATACCTGCAATGTGAGAGTGGAGATCGTTCTCCCACTTCTTAACATAAGTGGGGGGCGTTGCGGTAGATGCAGATAAGAGTTGAGAGTATACTTCCGAGATAAGACCTCGTTTGTGGGGGTCCTTGTGACAAGCATGTTCAAAGATCGATAGCGATGGGGAGGTTCTATCTGGGGGAGGATATTGCGAATAGAAGTGTTTTATTTGCAGGTATCGGAATATTTCAGTGGGGGGTAGATGATGCGTGTCGCTCAGAGTTTGGAAGGGTTTGATGCTATTATTGCTATATAGGTGGAGAGCTCGCAGAAGCCCAGCTCTTGACCAGGCGGAGAAGGAGTTCGGGGCTGTCCATGCCGGGTAAAAACCTGGGTTATGCATGAAGGAGAGGAGATGATTATGTGGAGACTGGAGGCCAAAGTGAGTCTTTAATTTATCCCAGACATTTAAACTATGTTTAGTAATTGGGTTGGTAACGTTATGACGTTGCAATGGGGGCAACCAAAGGAGGTTAGCTGTGGAAATAGGGTCGCAGTCAACTGATTCCAGGGCCACCCAAAGGGGGGCTTCTTTAGTGGCGTGATATTTAGGTAGCATTGATAGTTGGGCTGTTTGATAGTATTTAGCAAAATTGGGAACACTTAGTCCTCCTCTTATGCGTGGGGTATAGAGGGTTCGTGGGGTAAGCGTGGTCTTTGCGCTCCCCAAATGAAGGCGGAAGCTTTGCGTTGCAGTATCCTGAGGTAATGTAGTGGGACTCTGACCGGTAATACTCTGAACAAGTATAAAACTTTTAGAAGTATGGACATTTTAATGACCGTGATCCTTCCTAACCATGAGAGGGGAAGAGACGTCCATTTGGACATTAAGGTGGCGAGGTGGGCAAGCATATGTGGGTAATTGGCGGCGTAAAGGTCAGCTGGATCAGGTGTAAATTTAATGCCTAGATAGGTGAGGTGGGTCTCGGACCAGGAGAAGGGGAGGGATTCCCTGAGTTGGGAGTACAAGTTAGGTGGCAACAAAACATTTAGGGCTTTAGATTTCTGGGGATTAATGTGCAGTCCAGATATTCGGCCAAAGTCGGCAAGCAATTTCATTAAGTTTGGGGCAGATGTTAGAGGTGATGTCATAAATAATAAAACATCGTCGGCAAACAAGCAGAGTTTGTGATGATGACCTCCCATCTCTAGGCCAGCGATATTAGGGTTTACTCGAATGAGAGATGCTAAGGGCTCAATCGCCAAGGCAAAGAGTAGGGGAGAGAGGGGACAACCCTGCCGAGTTCCTCTGTGTATAGAGAAGGGATCAGATTGAAATCCCGAGTAAGTGACATAGGCTTTGGGGTTAAAGTATAGAGCTAGAATCCACGTAAGAAAATTTGTACCAAAACCCCACCTTTGAAGTATTGAGCTGAGATAAGGCCAAGCTAGTGAGTCGAATGCCTTGCGTATGTCCAGTGAGAGGAAACATGTTGGTATGCGTCTTGTGCTAAGTCTTGTGCATGTGCTAAGAGGGTTGCTCTGCGTATGTTGTCCCCTGCTTGCCGAGAAGGGATGAATCCCGTTTGGTCTTTATGTATAAGTGCGCCTATGGCTGGTTGTAATCTGGTAGCCAGGGCTTTGGCAAGAATTTTGATGTCCAGGTTGAGTATTGAGATAGGCCTGTAGTTTGACCAGGCGGAATCATCTGAGTTAGGTTTAGGAATCATGGAAATTGATGCTGTGAGGGACTCCGGCCTAAAATGGTTACCTTTGAGGAGGGAATTAAAGGCACTCACTAAAAGTGGAGCTAGTATATCTGAAAATCTTTTATAGTAGGTGGCAGAAAGGCCGTCCGGACCCGGGCGTTTGTGGGGTTTCAGACTTTTAATTGTAGCTATTATTTCCTCGGGCGTCAATAGTTGATCTAAAGCTGTTTTTTGTTCTTGGGTAAGAGATGGAAGGTGGATGTCTGCGAGCATGGAGTTTAGGTTTATTTGGTTGAATTGTGAGGAGTCATTGTAAAGCTCCGAGAGCTTCCTGCGGAAAACATTTAAGATTTTTAGAGGGTTACTAGTATAAGAGTTGGCAGCGACCTTCAGTCTGATTGGTTTCGGGGTATAGTTAGCTCTGCGGAGTGCCAATGCTAGGAAAGTGTCTGGCTTATTGGCTCGCATATATATTGTATGTCTCGTCTTACGTAGTTTTCTCTCCGCTGTTTCTGTCAAACATAAGTCCAGTTCCAATCGGGCTTTTTTGAAGCTGTCCCTGTTAGTTTCGGTTGGGGAATTCTGAAATTGATCGGTAGCTTCACGAAAAGTTTTATCAAGTAGTTGTAAGCGTTTACGATATTCTTTCCGCTCATGGGAGGTCTGGCTTATACATACACCTCTTATATAAGGTTTGTGTGCTTCCCATAAGGTGAGAGAGTCTACGTTAGGAGTAGAGTTAGTGGATATATACTCTAGGAGCGAGTCGGAAAGTACTTTCCCGTGGTTTGGGTTTGCTAGAAGGCTATCATCTATAGTCCAACCTCTTTGTGAAGGAGTGGGGACTAGGGAGGTGAAAGAGGTGATTACTGCATTATGGTCTGACCATGAACTAGGGATGATATTAGAGTCTACAATCAAGGCTGCCGTTGCTACGCTGACCAGTATATGGTCTATGCGTCCAAAGGATTTGTGTGGGTGGGAATAATGCGTGTATTGGCGTCTGGCCGGGTTGTGTTCTCGCCACAAATCTACTAGGGAATGACTCTCCAAGAGTTGTCGATATGAGAGGCGTGCGGGAGATGAGGGAACCGGGGACTTATCTAAGGGAGGGAATACGACTTGATTAGAGTCTCCACAGACAATAACTGTCCCTCGTTTGTGTGTGTCTATAAGTCGGAATAAGTGGGAGAGGAAAGGGAGTGGGTTAGTGTTCGGAGCATAGTAGGAGACTACAGTGACGTCTTGGTCGAGAAGTTGGCCAGAAAGCAGTAAGTATCTACCTTCAGGGTCTTCAATCTGATTGTGGAGCGTAAATGGTGTTGTGGAATGGAAGGTGACCAGAACACCTATGTGTTTCTTGGCCTCCGAAGCCGTATAGACTTGTGGGTATTGGCGCGCAAAAATTTCGGAGCAGACTGTGTAGAAAAGTGTGTTTCCTGAAGGCAAACCACGTGAGCTGTAGCAGATGCGTAGGTGCGAAAGGCTTTGGTGCGCTTAACTGGTTCATTCAGGCCTTGGACATTATGCGTCAAGATGCGTAGCGAGGTCATGGCAGTTGCCAAGTGTAACTAGATTTGCCTAGGCAAGGCTGATTATCATGAACCCCCCCTCCGGAGATAAGTATTGCGGGAGAGAGAGAGAGGAAAAAGAGAAAAAAAAAAAGGGGGGAGGGGGGAAGAAATAGGATAAAGGGTAGGGGCGAATAGGTACAGTAGAATGCTAATAAGAGCTGAGTGAGTGACACTGTACACTGAGAGGTCTAACTAGGTAGCAAATACATAAGGATAAAAAAGAGTTAACAGAAAACAAACAAAACAAAAATTATGCTCCAACTAGGAGCAGGAAAATCCCTGGGATGGCTAAAGTGGCCAACCAAGGGCTTTTCTAAGCTTCGATCAATCCGGATAAAAGAACCGGATTACGAAGTAGTTAGAGGAACAGTGGACTGTCGCCGGAAACTGGACAGCCGCTCGTGTAATTAGCATTAACAAAACATTTTTACAAGAAGTCGTACCAGTACATTGTGATCCATAGGGGCAACCCCTGGGCCAGGGCAGTGCACCCACCCCGCAGCCTAGAAGGATAGGAGATCATCTGTTAGGGGGACTGCCGGTCCAGGGTGACCCCCCGTGGCCCGGGATCACCACCATGGAAGCACACAAATGTCAACATTACTGTTGGTATACTACACCAGGTCTATACATTCACATTACAAACCTACTGGGAACTCAGGGGGGAATCCCCAGTATCTCGTGTTGGAATAAAGGCTTGTGAGCCCCGGGAGTCAACCAATGGGAGAAAAGGGGAAAGGAGCCTACACTGTAAGTCAATTGGATCCAAGTCCAGTGGGATTGTTTTGGCTGTGAAAGGAAATGGCAGGTTATTGGAGGTTTAGCAGACCTAAAACAGGGGTGTCCTTGCTGAGACCCGGAACCGGTAGGCCATCTGTGGCTTGAAGTTACAGTAAGTGCTCAAACGTAAAGAAGTGATATTGTCATTCCATCTGTTCGAGTGGTGCGGTGTAAGTAAGGCAGCTTCTTTTGTTAGAAGTCATCTGGGAAGGTGGGCCATATTTATCCTGAGGCTTCCTTGGGGAGTTAGAGGTCGCACGCCTCTTAGATGAGTCTGGGGATGGGTCCGGAATTGGAAGTCTTAGGTCGCGGAGGGCGGAAAGCATGTCCTCTTCTGTTTTACAGGTGAAGGATGTGATGTCTCAAGCTGTCACAGCCTCATGCCCACAGTTGAAATGCCGGCACAGGGGAGAGGAGAGGGAGAGATGTGACGGTTTGGGTGACCCATGGTCCTGAGAGGGCAGCAAGACATTGCTTTGGCTACACCTCTTTCCCTAGAGCTTTGCAACTGAGCGCAGGAGAATTGCTGTTCTTGGGTTTTCTGAACCCCTATGTCTCTGGTCTGAATGCTGCAGATAGTAGCTGCTTCAGGCACAGGCTGGGGACCCAGAGACTGTGAGCTGACGAAGGAGACATGGCATAGCTTCTGAAATGCATTCTGATTGAGCAAAACACAGCAATAGGCAGCTCCCCAGTGTGACAGCTCCGGATCACCTCCATGCCGAGTTACCCAGCCGGCATCCTCCCGAGGTCCCTCGAGGCTTCAGCTCTCAGCTGACACAAGGCACTCTTTGCTTCAACAACCCCATGGATTCGGCGATGTTTCTGTTCCTACACTGGATTGGTTCAGCCCCCTTCCACCGAGCACTATGTGAGTGCATATTACATTGTAACCATTTTGTTTTTTAATAAAACCTTATAATGCTACACTGGGCTTGCCCTGGCACTTTTTTTTCTCTCTCATACTTTTCAATAGGTAATCGCAGTGCAACATAAAGCTACCAAATTACTTAATACCTTTTCTTATTGCAGCAAACTGCTACGTGCCCAAAATATTTCAAAGCTGGACTCCAGGCAGATATAAAAGACACAAATTAATGCAGCTCTGCAATCATTAGTACAACATTAAACGTATCTTTTTTTAGCGTAGGCGGTGTAAGTATCTGCCTTGTTATCAGCCTTTTGCTGTCCTTGTACAGTACAGTTCGGACTGAGTGGGGCAGAAGCAGCACAAGGAGCCACTCAGTTGTGCCACAGTGCAGGATGCTTGCTGATAGAAGCAGAGAGTAAAGTGACTGAGAGATAAGCTCAGCAGCCTGTTGGTTCTAGTTTCACTGTCCAGTCACTGAACTGCAGCAAAGGAAAATTAAGTCTTCTTCTCTGCCAGATAGGACTGTACTGTGTGTCAAAACTGTGTAAATCTCTGAACCGAATGAACAGAAATACAAATGACAAGTAAACAGCTTCCATACGTGTATTTATTCTGTTTGCCTACAGTTTAACCTTAAAGTGATTCTAAAGGCAGAAGGTTTGTTTTTATCTTAATGCATTCTATGCATTAAGATAAAAAACCTTCTGTGTGCAGCAGCCCCCCTCAGCTACCCTAATACTTACCTTAGCCCCATCTCAATACGGCGATTGGCTCCTGCTGCTGTCAATCAAACTTAGTGAGCCAATGAGTAGAGAGAGGGGTGGGACTGAGTCAAGGCTCTGTGACTTAATGGACACACAGAGCAGCAGATTGGCTCAGGTGCCCCCATAGCAAGCTGCTTACTGTGGGGGCACTCAGCAGGAGGTAGGAGCCAGGATTGCCGGCGAGGGGCCTGAGAAGAGGATTTAGGCTGCTCTGTGCAAAACCACTGCACAGAGCAGGTAAGTATAATATGTTTGTTATTTTTAAACACACAAAAAAAACAGACTTTTATATAACTTTAAATGTCTAAGCCATGATCTTAATTGTAAGTCTACTGGTCCTGTGACATTACAGTCATATATTCTAGGTGACCCTGCCACCAGAAAACAATGTTTTATTATTACACAGAAGATTTAGTTTTACAATGGTTGATCATTTGGTGTGTAATTTGCTTGTCAACAAGTCAGCAGACAGACTAAATGAAAGATGTGGATAAAGCTATATCTGTAGATACTGTATTTATAGCCATTGATTAAAGCTAATCTGCTTGGTGAATTTATTCTCTGGAGGAACTTTAAGTTACAGCAAATGCTTTTTACCTTTTGCTCTGAATAAATCCAGTAATCTTGGAGAAAGCTTCCTACTGGGCTATGCAGAATTGCTTTGCTCTACAATAAATTTGCTGAATGTTAACATCTGCATATAGCATAAGGTTCTTAGTTAAAGGATCATTTCTCTGGCGTTTATTATTGCAACAGTTTTCTAAAGACATAGACAGAGTCATAACATATCAAACATAAACATTTTTGCTATAAGTTGCCTGCTGACAACTAATCATTATATTGGGAATTCCAAACCACAATCAGCTGAACGTAACTGAGGGATAGCTAAACCCTTCTACCCTATGGTCCCACAAAATTTCCTAATTGTTATTATCACATACTAGTTAAACAAATGCTGCAATGCGGGGAGATAGAGACAAATATTCCTAAATCATGGTCAGTTCCAAGATTTTGTTGAGGCATCTCAAGCATGAAAGTGCCTGTTGGGAATTATGTTGGTTATGTTGCAAAGTGATACTTTTGGCCCACCTTTGCAGGGTGTAGCATCTCATTCAGAAGTTCAGGGGTTAAAGTCCTGCATCCAAGTACAGCCAATAAAGCCTTATGTACGTGGTTCGACGGTCGTATGAAAATGGTCGTATGAACGCTAGTTGTACGGTCATCCGACCGTTAGTACGCGCGATTAGAACAGCCTACGTACAACAGAAGTTGTATGAGCAAACTAGAAAACTTTGGTTGTACCAACAAGCAGTCGTACAACCGTTGTATCGTGTGTACAGAGAAGTTGGTCCAACAAGTTGTACGTGCAAAACATGCATGCTCAGAAGTCAGGAATGGCCGGATGCTAATTACATGCGCCTGAGCTTTCTCTTTATACGTTCATAACAGGTCACTACATTTGGTTTGGTCGTACAATTATTTAGTGCATGTCAGTACGCGAGTTACATGATCCAACATACGATTTGGTCCTTTCGGTCGTACGACCGTCGCACCGTGTGTACGAGGCTTTAGGATACACAATTACAATGTGAGACTACCAATATACAAAATTAGGTTTCTGTGATACACTACTATACTGTAAACATGCTTCAATTGTAAGTCCCATTACAAGCTGTGTAGTTGTCATAAAAAAATGCAATATTTAGAATACCTTCCATCTACACTATGGCAGATTCTGCAAGTCTTTATTTTACATTAGACACTATTGAATTAATGTCTATGGCAGAAAGGTAAACTAGAGCAACAACATGCACTTGATACACATCAGGGTTGATTTACTAAAATTGGAGAGTGCATAAACTGGCACAGCTGTGCATAGAAACCAATCAGCTTCTAACCTCAGCTTGTTCAATTAAGCGTTGACAATAAAACCTGGAAGCTGATTGGTTTCTATGCAGAGCTGCACCAGATTTTGCACTCTCCAGTTTTAATAAATCAACCCTAGTCTTTCTGTACATTTTTTTCACTGTTGCCTGATCTGTGCCTGTGTTGATCCTTGGGGGTACATTGAACTACAGAGGTACAGTGGCAAAGTGTACAAAGTCTACTGACTTGAAAGTCAATACAAGACTCTGTACTAAAAAATGTGTAAAACTATATCCTATTTCTCAGAAGGAACTTGTGTTGTACACAATGCAGCAGAATAAAATGTTATTTAGCATATTAAGGAGTTTTTTCCTTATCTTGAAAAAGTGCATCCCAGTTTTAGTTTATAGATTTAACATGGGGGCAAAAAGGATGGTGACAAAAAGAGTGGAGCTTTTAGAGAAGGGGGTATCACCAATGCAGTAGCTAAAAACATAGCAATATAAAATTTTTCGTTTTGCACAAAACATCCACAGTTGTTTTTGATCACTCCAGAATGGATATTGAAGCTCAAAAACTTAAATTTCTAACAATATGCCTCTTTTCTAAAATATGCCTTATTTACCTACAGTTGGCAATAAAGTAAATAAAAGCATGTTCTTCCTCTGTGGTCCTGCACATAAAACCACAGCTTACGTAAGTACAGCCACCTATCCCAAACTTCTAGACAAAGCACTGTTCTGCATTGCAGTATATGTATGCAATAAAAGCACCTTTAGGAAGTAAATTTGATACTATTTCCCTTGCAAGTGACAGCAACTCTGGTGCAAACAACAGCTTATCTATACTGCAAGATATGGCAGCTCATCAACATTCATTTAATTTATTCTCAGCTATGTCATCTTTTGATGGCCACACTTGCATTGAGCATAATCACAATCAATTTGCTCATTTGATGTGCTTATATTATGGACAATATTATAACATCCAGTAATGGAGCACCTGAAAAGCATTACTGTGAAATCATTATATTGAAATATATATCTGATTACCTAAACATGTTGAGTTGCGGAGCTCGTAGTACCTTATTACAGGGAACATAAGTTCTAATTTCTGGAAAGCCAAATTAATTCCATTTCCTTTTAAAACCGTACACTGTACATTGATACAGATACTTGACTGTGTTTTCAAATCTGTTTAAGTGGAATAAATGGGTATGCAAATTCAGAAGCATATGAATGATCATTAATAATATACATTTTTTAAATTTGCATTTTTTACATTTGCAAATTTACAATGAAGGAAAGATTGTGGGCTATGGATCTCTACATTAAAAAAGTCTGTGAAAAAGCACAGTACAACCAGCCTACAAAAAATATTATTTAAATCCAGCTCTACTCTTAATACCTTCAGAGCTATTCCAAGTTCTTTTGCTGTCTATGTGATTGGGACATGAAGAACTTTGCATTTTTCAGTTTGTATTTTGGGAGATAGCCGTAATGGAAGTCACATCATTCACCAGTTGTTCTTCTCAAGTGCCACTCTAATAACAGTGCAACTATATGTGTATAAGTGGCAAACAATTTACTGTTCTGGTTCATAGGTTATATTTAACTTTTTACAGTGATTATTATTGTAAAATAAAGCCAACTCTCCTGGTATTTTAAATTCCATTTCGTATTATGCTAGAACAAAAGATTAGACCTAATTTAACATGTATGAGACTTGGAAAGTACAAAGTGGTAAAGTTGTTAATGTAAATTGCTTTGCTATAAAACTGCTCACCTACCAGTACAAAGCGATCCCTTAGTACCTTTAATTTCTTCAATATGAAACTCCTGCTAGTATTTACTTTATTTTAGTACCTTACTTCATAAAATATTTAATGGATATCATTATTTTGCATTTTTAATTAATATAAATTATAAAAAAAAATATACAGGTAACCTGTACAGCTAATTACATCTAAATTAAAGGCTAACAGAAAAAAGCACTCAGCATATCAACATAAAAGTCTGCACACCAAACAATTAGCATTTTCACAAATACATTTTCTATAAGCGCAAGTGGCAGAAAGCAGTACAATATATATTAGGGATGGGCCAAACTCCCCCCCCCCCCCATGCGGTTCGCACCAGATCATGTGAACAGACAAAAAATTTGTGTGAACATTCGAACGCTGTTAAAGTCTATGGGCCCCAAACATGAAAAATCAAAAGTGCTAGTTTTAAAGGGTAATATGCAAGTTATTGCCATACAACGTGTATGGGGACCTGGCTACTGCCCTAGTGGACATGTTTCAATACAAAAAAAAGTTTTAAATTGATCATTTTTTCGGGAGCAGTGATTTTAATAATGCTTAAAGTGAAACAATAAAAATGAAATATTCCTTGAAATAATGTGCCCGGGGGGTCCTCTTAGTCTGCCTGTAAAAGGGCACATCTCTGTGATGTTTAGAACAGTGCCACTGCAAAATGCCACTGCAAAATTACATTTGTAAAGGAAAAATTGTTATTTAAAATCACTTGCGGCTGTAATACTGGTTCCCGGCAATGTAGATAAGGATCGCTGAAAAAATTTGCGTAGCCCCCCCCCCCAGGCCTTTCGGGTCTGGTATGGATTTTAAGGGGAACCCCGTGCCAAAATTTAAAAAAAATTGATGTGGGGTCCCCCCTAGGATCCAAACCAGACCCTTATTCGAGCATGCAGCCTGACTGGCCAGGATAGGGGGGGAACGGGCGAGTGCCCCCACCCTCCTGAACCGTACCAGGCTACATGCCCTCAACATGTGGAGTATGGGTGCTTTGGGACAGGGAGGGCTCTGCATCCCCCACCCCAAAGCACCTTGTCCCTATGTTGATGGGGACAAGAGCCTCTTCCCCACAACCCTGGCCTGTGGTTGTGGGGGGTCTGTAAGTGGGGGGCTTATCAGAATCTGGAAGCCCCCTTTAATAAAGGGGCCCCCAGGTCTCGGCCCCCCATGTGAATTAGTATCGGGTACATTGTACTCCTCGTAATTCACCAAAAAGTGTCAAAAAAGAAAAAAAACACAGGAGACAATTAGGGACAAGTCCTTTATTAAAAAATAAAAATAAGCGTCCCCATTGTAATCTATCGTCAATCACGGCGCACAATGGACCCCGCCTTTGCATATAAATAAACTGTCAAAACACAGTGATCGCAGACGGCGGGAACCCTCCCATGGAGGAGGAGCTGTGCACGCCGTCATCTCACTATGCATTATGGGGTGCTCCACGGCAGGCAAAGTCGCCGGGAACACCTCCTAATGTTCACAACTTACATTCGACTCCAGCCATGGGCCCATCCCATATATATATAATACTGTCCAGGCTGTCACACAAAGTGCTCTATTAAGATATACATCAATGGCTCTCTAACACATAAAGTGTATACAAAATATTTAAGAAGCTATTGGAGGACATGCAGAACAGAATGATACAATTTTAAGTAAGTCATAACTTGAACAAACCAAATATATGCTTATCACTTCTGTGCTGACATGCCATACACAGAGATCCCTTGTCATATATAAACAACCAAAAAACAGTCCTCCAAATAAAGTGCAGATCGTGATGCAACTATCCCAAATCCCATGCACAAGGCAATGTGTGTAATATATAAGAAAGAGGGAAGCGCAAAAATCTTGTGCAATAAATCGAGTTAGTAGATAAGATAAAAGAACAATGATAATTGCACTCAAATGTATCCTGAGAAGACAATGCTGTAAGTTGGGCATAGATGACTGAGAATCTGAGTTTTTCAGACAACAAAAAAACTGAACCCATCAATATAAGCCAGTTGTATTCTGACAGCAAGGACTCCTCCACTGTTAGAATACATTGTTGCATTGAAAATTTCTATCAGTCCCGTTCAAAAGGAATCAACCTTTAGATCGACTCCTCTCAATGGGAACAGCCATAGATGGATCAAAATTCAGCCAGTCTCGGCTGAACTGGCCGAATTTTGATCCATCTATGGCCAGCTTTAAAGAATCAGGAGAGGATTGGCACTAGAGGGTATTGAGTGTACACAATGCTCTATGGGATCATATGTTTCAGTGCCAATCCTTTCCTGACCAACGTTCAGTGGTTCTTTAGGGCATTGTCTGCTCGGGATGCAAGTGCAATTCTCATTGTTTTTATCTTATCTAATAAAGTGATTTATTACGCAAGATTGTTGCGCTTCCCTCTTTCTTGTCTTCTTTCTTATACATGTAGCCATGTGCTCCCTAGAGAGTGGCTGGTAGTAGTGGTTCACCTTATAGCTGCCCTCAATCACACCATATTTCACACATCCGTAGACACTGACCAGTCCGCATCTAGTTTTTGTTGTTTTATTTAGGGGAAATAACTTGGATGACTGTGGGATGCCCAAAATAATTATAATACATAAACTCCATATGCACTCCTGTATATGCGCACTTCCCTGCAGACCATCCCTCTGCAGACTGTTACTCCTCACAACTCTCCAGCACTTGACTTGCTGACTGTTTCTCCTACCGTTCTCTCTCCAGCACTGAACTTAGTAAATCATTTCTCCATTACTTTTCTCCAACACAAAACTTAGTTTCCAGCTTGAAAGGAAATTTATCAAGCTTCTCTGCTCCTTTCTCTTCACTGCGGCTAGCACATGGTGAGGCCTACTCTCAGCAGAACCTCTGGAATACCCATTACAGGCCAGGGATCACAGGCCCCTGAATGTGTAGCAAAAGCACTTGAGTGCTAGCAGGGCCTTTGATGGACTACAACTCCCAGCCCATCCCTCTTCCAGGTCCCATCGACCTGCTTTTCCTCAGTGACTCTCCTTTTCCTGAACTGGCTCCCAAGGCTTCCACAAACTGTCCACTATTCCTCTCCCAGCCTGCTCCAGCACTTTCTCTTGCAGTTCCCAGGGACCGTCACTCACCAAACCGGTGGATCAATTTAACCACTTCCTTACTGGGCACTTAAACCCCCCTCCTGCCCGAACCAATTTTCAGTTTTCGGTGCTGTCGCTCTTTGAATGACAATTGCGCGGTCGTGCGAAGTTGCACATTCACGGGTCATTCCTTCACCAATTTAACTAGGTGGCCAAACCACTCACTGCCAGGGACCCTTGACGTTCTCTTTCACGACCTCGTCCGACCCTCTCCTTATCACCTGTCAAACACCTTCGGAACCCTCGGTCAAGTCCTTTTCCTCTCAGTGACTCCTTTTCGTCCAGCTACCCTGGACCTTCTCCCTACCCGACCCTCAACATCAGGTAGTTTCCGGGACGATCGTGAGTTCACGAAAACGATGTGTAAGTCCCCGGACACTAGGGACCGGACATTACCCATAAGGTCTCCAAGACGACTCTCATCCGGAGTGGTACACGATC
>BLSH010127324.1:1393366-1420823 GCA_018402905.1 Glandirana rugosa | reverse complement strand
GTCCTCAGAGCAACAGCACAGACAGCAGTAGTAAAGTAATCTATCTCAGGATGCAGGATCAGGTCTTAAAATGGCTAAAATCTGTCCCTCACGCCGTCAGCTACCTTTCCCTACACTAACCCAAGGAGCATGTGACTGCAGCACTGTGACTCCAGCTTATAAAGAGGCTGGGTCACATGATGCACCGGCCAATCACAGCCATGCCATTAGTAGGCATGGCTGTGATGGCTTCTAAGGGCAAACCAGTGAAACGCTTGTTGATTGGCTGCCCTGCAGCTTCTCAACACGTGGAGTAAAATAGCAGAACCCCGGACCGAACCCGAACGATTTTTGAAATGTCCGGGTCCGGGTCCGTGCCACGGACACCCAAAAGTTCGGTACGGACCCGAACGTTACAGTCCGGGTTCGCTCAACACTAAACAGGATGTGAATCGTTTTTGCTAGCAACAACCACAAAGGAGGTATGTTACCGATAATTTGACCCAGGAAGAAAAAATTGTTCTCAACTGTTTACGTATAATTTTCCATTGTTAAACCAGCTCACAAGGGTGAGGCCATTGTAAATATTATTAAAACTGATTATCATGCAGAAGTGTTGTGCCAGTTATCAGATGGCAGTATGTATTGGAAGTTATCTGGAAACCCTCTTCAGAATCTTAACCACCTCAATACTGGGCACCATCTCTCCCCTTCTTGCCCAGGCCATTTTTCAGCTTTCAGCGCTGTTACAATTTGAATGACAATTGTACGGTCATGTAACACTGTACCCATGTGAAATTTTTATCAATTTCTTCACACAAATAGAGCTTTCTTTTGGTGGTATTTAATCACTGCTGGGTTTTTTATTTAATACTAAAAAAAAGTCTGAAAATTTAGAAAAATAAAAAGTTTTTCTTCATTTTTGTCAGTAAATTTTGTAAATAAGTAATTTTTCTTATTTACTGAGGTGTGATGATGAGGCTGCACTGATGGGCACTGATAGGCTGCTCTGATTGGCACTGATGAGGCGGCACTGATGAGGAGGCACTAATATGCCACACTTATGGGCACTGGTGGGCACTGATAGGTGGCACTGGTGGGCACTGAAGAGTGGCACTGGTAGGCACTGATGGCTGGCACTGGTGGGCACTGATAGGTGACACTGGTGGGCACAGATAGGTGGCACAGATAGGCAGCACTGATAGGCATTAATAGGTGGCACTGATGGGCATTGATGGGCGGCATTGATGGGCAGCAGTGATGGGCATTGATGGGCAGCAATGATAGGCGGCACTAATAGCCAGCACTGACTGGCATCACTAATGGATACTGATTGGTGGCAGTTGTGCGCGCTGATTGCTAGCACTGGCAGGCACTTGTGGACACTGATTGCTGGCACTGGCGGGCAATCGTGGGCACTGATTGCTGGCACTGGGATGGAAACTGATGGCTGGCACTGGTGGCGTTAATTGTAATCAGGGCACTGATGATCATATATTCGGATTCGATTTGTATATTCATATTAGTGTTATATATTTATTGTTCTAAATTGATTTATATTTCGGAAGCTATTTTGGAAGATTGGCTATGTTAATTTTAACATGTTCATTTGTTATTTTGGGAGATAACCTATGCACTCTGTTTGGGTTAGATGGAGGTTGATCCATCAGAATTTTCAAATCATAACATAACCAATGAAATAAAATTAATTTTGGATTCATTAGTTATGTTATGATTCGGAATGGAGATTCTGATGGATCCACCTCCATCCAACCCAAACACAATAAGTAGGAATCATCATCTCATTTAACTTTCATACCTTACTGTATTTATTGCAGTATGTTTCCATTTCATATGTAGTGCATTTTTTATAATAATGAAAAATGTTAATGCAACATAAAAAAGAAATTTAATCCTAATCAATTCAGATCATACATTATGTTGTTAAATTATTTTGGATCTGAATGAAATAAATGCATTTCATTGTTTTGTTATAATTTATTTTGGATTCATTGAAATTCGTTACTGTTGTGATTCAGAGATTCTGATAACTCAGAATCTCCGAACAACGAATAATTTGTCCAAATTTTGATTCATAACAAAATGAATCACACATGTCTAGACACGAAATTAAAGAGGTTTTTGATCACTGAGTACTTGCTTAAATTTTTATTGTCTTCCTAAGATACACAAGGATATCCCTGGGCCATCCTGTTGTGGCAGTAACCAGCTCCATTCCTTGCCCACATTTTTGGAGCAGTTTTGCATTTGGGTGTAAGATCATTTCTTCTAAGAATCATCTATGACATATTGACAGCCCTCCTGCTGATTGCTTCCTGTGTATAAAGGATGCTAAAAGCCTATATACCTCCATACCTCTGTAATCCCATGTAAAGTCTGTATATATATATATATAACCAGATCACCAAACTGAGTACTTGCTTAAATTTTTATTGTCTTCCTAAGATACACAAGGGTATCCCTGGGCCATCCTGTTGTGGCAGTAACCAGCTCCATTCCTTGCCCACATTTTTGGAGCAGTTTTGCATTTGGGTGTAAGATCATTTCTTCTAAGAATCATCTATGACATATTGACAGCCCTCCTGCTGATTGCTTCCTGTGTATAAAGGATGCTAAAAGCCTATATACCTCCATACCTCTGTAATCCCATGTAAAGTCTGTATATATATATATATAACCAGATCACCAAACTGAGTACTTGCTTAAATTTTTATTGTCTTCCTAAGATACACAAGGGTATCCCTGGGCCATCCTGTTGTGGCAGTAACCAGCTCCATTCCTTGCCCACATTTTTGGAGCAGTTTTGCATTTGGGTGTAAGATCATTTCTTCTAAGAATCATCTATGACATATTGACAGCCCTCCTGCTGATTGCTTCCTGTGTATAAAGGATGCTAAAAGCCTATATACCTCCATACCTCATGAGGATGGATTACAGGTGATGAAAAGGGTGTAAGGGTGTTAGTCAGCCTCTCTGACCCTGTGTGGCATTTTCCATCAAGAGCTGCTTGACTGTGTCAGAGGAAGTGCTAACTGGAAGCGACATGACACCAGTGCAGTTCCTGGCACAAAATGTGATGTCACACCAGCCAGTTGAGGGGAAGAGGCTGGGTAGTTATTTTGTTTGGTGATCTGGTTATATATATATATGCAGACTTTACATGGGATTACAGATTTACATTACAGATGGGACTTAATAGCTTTTTAAACAGTTCATTAGGCAATATTAATGCTAAATGACAGATCCCTGTTAGCTTCTGTATGTCAACAAACAAGGGGATCTGTCATTTAGTGGCAGAATCACTACTAACCAATGGGATCAGGGATCTTGACTGATATCATAGGCCATATTTTATCAATGACATTACCTAGGATCCCAAGGTAACAACATCCACCAGGATTTCCAAACTATGTTCACATTGCACTGTGTTTACAATGAAATTTACATCTGTCATTTGCAACAAGAGTAGCAGTGTGAGAAATCCAGGTCAACATCCATGGGCATTGCTCACAGTGATTGTGGTAGATCTACTTGGTCAACATGATTGACATTAGATTTATATTGGAGTGCATTTTTTTTAAATAAATTATTGGATGGGGGGAATATCTGGGGACCCCCTTATTCTAAAGGGCACTTCCAGAATCCTCCACCCCCTGCAAGGTACCCTCCTAATGTTAAAGGCATGTTGCCCAGTATGATTCGGGAAGGGGGGGAAGCACGCTTGGTTTTTTTTTTTACTTTAACTGGTTTCATATGTACTGTGTTTGTGATTTTATATCATGCGTTCTGTGTTTTTATCTGTATTAATATAATATTTTTGATACTTTTTTAACCACTTCTGGACCACCGCCATCATATGACAGTGGCCTCTTTGACGTGGAGTACCGTTGTTATGGTAGCAGATACCTACCATAACCCCGGTATCTTTTTTTTTCAGTCTGCGATTCTATGTTAGATAAAAGTGGTCTCAGCGGCGGATTCGCAACGAGATCCCTTTTATCAGCAACGGGAGATGATCGGGTCCGCTCCCCCCTGCACTTGAAGTCGAGTAAGTGGAAGATGCCGCCCACACGGCTCCATAGCATTGCAGGGCGGAAGCGACGTCACAAGTCACTTCCGCCCATAGCTTTTAATGGGGACATTTTTTTTTTCACTGCCATTTTTTTTTTTTTTGCATTTAAGTGTAAATATGAGATTTTTCTTTTTGACCCCAGATCTTATATTTAAGAGGTCCTGGCATGCTTTTTTCTATTACAAGGAATGTTTACATTTCTTCTAACAGGAATAAAAGAGATTTTTTTTTAAAGGACAGTGTAAAAATAAAAAATATAAAGTAAAATAAATAATTGAATAAAACAATTTAAAGTGTTCCCTCCTTGTGAGCTCACACACAGAAGTGAACGCAAACGTAAGCCCCGCCCACATATGAAACCGGTTTTCAAACCACACATGTGAGGTTTCGCCGTGATCGTTAGAGCAAGAGCAATAATTTTAGTACTAGAACTCCTCTGTAATTCAAAACTGGTAACCTGTAGAAATTTTTAATTGTCTCCAATGGAGATTTTTAAGTTGCAAAGCATTCCGCAAGCGGGCGCAATTTTGAAGCATGACATGTTGGGTATCAATTTACTTGGCATAACATTATCTTTCACAATATGGAAAAAAATTGGGCTAACTTTCCTGCTGTCTTATTTTTTAACTCAAAAAAGTAAGACCGCTTCGCAAATGCAGTGTGACATAAAGTTTTGCAACAACCGCCATTTTATTCTCTAGCGTGTCATATTTACTATTTATCTAGAGTAGTAGGAGCACACGTTTTTTGACATCTTTTTCCATGTCACGCATAGGGCAGTCTATTCATTTCAATGGGCTGTCCTACCCACAACAAATGTGGCAAAGTAGCTTGTGGGGCATTTTGATGAATTGTGCTTTGCACGTTTTTTACCATGCATTTTGCCATGATTGTGGCACATTTTTGCACACGGTAAAATGTGTGTTTGCTTCCACATTTGAGGTGCCATTAACAATTAATGGCACCAAAAATGCTACTAGTTCATTTTCGGTGTATAAAGGTGGCCATACACTATACATTACGAATGTAAAATCATTGTACAATCTCCTTTAGATTTACCAAAATTTTATAGTAGCTAGATGGCTTACATCCCAGATCCCTCAAAGAACTTAGCCAGGTAGTAGCCAGACTGTTATTGCTAATTTTTATGGACAGCTTAGTGACCAGAATGGTACCAGCTGATTGTTAAAAAGCCAACCTGGCACCAATATTTAAAAAAAGGCAGAGATATATGCCTGGGAACTACAAGCCAGTCAGTCTAAATAGTATGTAAACTATTGGATGGGATGCTAAGGGACCATATCCAAGAATTTGCTGATGAAAAAAGTATCATTATTAATAATTATCATGGATTTATGAAAGATAATTTTTGCCAGACCACTCTCTAGATAAAGGAAGCCCTGTGGAGGTGGTATATTTGGATTTTGCAAAAGAATTTGATACAGTTTTAATTTAATTTTAATTAAACTGAGGTCTGTTGGTGTCACACACCTGGTGCTGGAGTCTGTCTTATGCAGGGAGCAACCACTCTTACGACCCTGATTCGGGAACCCCTGGAAGTGAGGACAGGGAGTTCAGGAATGCAGGATGGCATGAGGGCTGGACTGGTTCACTGATGGTAAGGTGAGAGGTCCTTCCGTGGCTCATGCAGACAGGTAGAGTAGTGGTACATGCTGGGTCGGCAACTGGCTGGCAGCAGAGATACAAGGGATAAGCAGAAGAGTAGTCATGGGTAAGCTGGGACCGGTGCAGGTGGAGATCAAGCAAAGTCAGGACAGGCGGGGTCGCAGGAAACAGATACAGGTAATCAGGTAACTCAGGAACACGGACGCCCTGTAGAATGGACAGCACCGGCTGCATGGTGCTCTCCTGTTTAAATGGCTTGTTTGGCGCCAGTGGTGTCGCGTCCATGCGCGCACCTGCCGCGTGCACGCACGCCCCCGCTCACGCCTGTGCAAAGGAATAGGCATTCCGGGCAGGTTTCCAAAAGATGTTCTCTGACATTGCCCCCCCCCCCCAGATGCCCAGGCGGGTACTTCTTCGGGACTGGTTCCTCTTGAAGTATTGGATTAGTTCCTCTGCATGAATATTAGTTTTGGGTTCCCAGGAACTTTCCTTAGAGTTGTAAGCCTTTCATTTGACTAGATACTGGGTACAGCTGCCCCTCTTCCAGCAGTATAGGATGGCTTTGACCTCAAACTCCTCCTCTCCATTTACTAAAATCGGATCTGGTGGACCCATCTTTCATTCTAGAAAGGGGTCTGGGGGCACAGGCTTTAGCAGGGTCACATGGAGGATCGGGTGGATGCGTAGAGATGGAGGAAGGTCCAGCTCATATGCCACCCTGTTAATCCTCCTCTTCACAGCGTAGGGACAATGAACCTAGGCCTCAACTTTTTCGAGGGACATGCCAACCTCATATTCCTGGTGGCGAGCCAGACTCAGTTACCCGGCTGCAATTCCAACTCTCCCCGCCTTCTCTTATCGAAGGCCCCCTTGTTAAGTTCCTGGGTCATGGAAAGCGTATCCTATAAAAGCTTATTGTTTTCCTCAAAGAAGTTTGTGGTTTCCTGTACGGCTAGTACCGCACTTTCAGGTTAGGCAGGAATATGGGATGAAAGCCATAGTTCATCAAGAACGGAGACTGTCTGGTGGTTGAGTGGATGGTGTTATTGTAGGCAAACTCCACCAATGGCAGTAAAGAGGCCCAATCGTCATGAGAGAATGAGGAGAAACAACGAAGATACTCTTCCAGAGTCTGGTTTGTTCTCTTGGTTTGGCCATTGGTCTGAGGGTGGTAGGCTGAGGAAAATGACAGTTCAATCTCCAGCATAGAATATATGATAGTCTACCAGAGGAGCGCTCGAGTCTGTAATCACCACCAATTCCTATGAATATAAATAATATAACACCCCTTGTTTGTGGGACTTTAAAGGTGGTGGCACAGAAAACATTTGAAAATCTAGTTTGTCTGAACAGGCATATTTATTGCACATAAATCCATTATTAAAATTGCATACAAGAATATCTGTATAGAAAAAAGGTCACATTCCACACTCCTACACAAAGGGGAAGGCTCTTTCCCTTTGTGTAGGAGTGTGGAATGTGATCTTTTTTCTATACAGATATAGCCAATGGCTGATGCCAAACAAGTTGTTACCGTCTATGTGTTCTTAACAGATGATACAGTGATATACACATATATCTTTTTCTCTTCTTGTATGCAATTTTAATAATGGATTTATGTGCAATAAATATGCCTGTTCAGACAAACTAGAATTTCAAATGTTTTCTGTGCCACCACCTTTAAAGTCCCACAAACAAGGGGGTGTTATTTTATTTAATCTCCAGCATAGGGCCTTACAGAATCTACATGTAAACTAGACTCCACAATCCAATACACTATTGACTGGGACTCTGTGGAGACGGACAATCTCCCTGACAAAAATCTCTGCTGTTTCTGCAGCAGTGGGCATGCCCTTCATAGGGAGAAAACGGGCCATTTTAGTCATGGATTCAATGACCAAGAAGATAGTGGTATATCCTTTAGATGGCGGTAGCTCAACCAATCCATAGCTATCTGGGTCCATGGGCGCTCAGGTACAGGGAGCGGATTCAAGAGGTCCCAAGCCTTGACTTTATCAGTCTTGTTCTGGGCACAGATGGAACAGGTGCTAACATACTTCCTACCAGTGGCGGCCCGTCAATAGGGGGCACCCGGACGCCGCCCTCCAAGCTTTTGACCAAAAAAAGTGGTCACTTTAAGAGTGTGCGGGATGCCGGACACACAACAGTCTATGTGAAGCTTCCCAGCTTGCAATCGCTGATTGCAAGCAGGGAAGCTGATTTGCCTATGTTTAGGGCTTGTTCAAGGCACAAGCCGAACATTCCCCCACTCTTCAGTGATTCGTCTGTGCCTCCTGTCCTTTTTTTTATTGGCCGGGACCAGAGGACGATTGGGCGTGCCTTTTCGGCAGCGCAGCGTCACTTCCACTTTCCCGGCTGGCTCACAGATCACTGTTGTTCCTATGAGACGTCTTGGAGCCTCTGAGCTGTCCCACTGCTCTGGCGGCTCTGTGTGCAGTGCTACGGACGGCCATTAGGGAGCTGACGGCAGACAAAATGTGTGCAGCTAGTGTCACCCCAGGGGATCTAGTGTGGGATGATCTGGGATCGCCGGACTGACAAGGTGGGCGGCTGTGTGCGGGTAGAGAGAATGGCAACCTGTACAATGGAGAGCACTGCTCTGTGTGTGTATAGGGCATGGCATACAGATTGTATGTGTGCAGTCATCTCTCTCTCTTCCTCTCTCCCCCCGGGACCACAACTCATAGCATGCCTGGGGACCACAACCCCCAGCATGCCAAGGGATGCCACAACTCCCAGCATGCCCAGGGGTGCCACAACTCCCAGCATGCCCGGGGACTACAACTCACAGCACGCCTGGGGACCACAACTCCCAGCATGCCCAGGGGTGCCACAACTCCCAGCATGCCTGGGGACCACAACTCCCAGCATGCCCAGAGACCCCAATTCCCAGCATGCCCAAGGGTGCCACTGTTGTCACAACTCCCAGCATGCCCAGGGGTGTCACAACTCCCAACATGCCCAGGGGTGTTACAACTCCCAGCATGCCCAAGGTGCCACAACTCCCAGCATGCCCAGAGGTGCCACAACTCCCAGAATGCCTCGGGGACCACAACTCACAGCATGTCCAGGGACCACAACATCCAGCATGCCCAGGGGTGCCACAACCCCCAGCATGCCCAGGGGTGCCACAACCCCCAGCATGCCCAGGGACCACTACTGCCAGCATGCCCGTGGACCACAACTCCCAGCATGCCCAGGGGTGCCACAACTCTCTAGAAAAAGAAAAAAACACAAGGGCACTCTGGCCTAGCGCATTATCCTCAATCGACAATTTATTATAAAATCATAAAAACATACTCACAAACGAGTTCGGAATAAAAGCATATCAACACACAGCGGCTGCAAGTCCATCATTTGTGTGTGCCTCACACCGATAGATGGCATCCCATACAGGCTGTGGGTGACCTTGCCAGATTTAATGATCTGGACCCATCAGCCAGGCAGATGAGCATCTTGTGAGCCTTTGGTTGAAGAGGAATCTGATGTAGCGCTGCAAATGCTTGATCCACAAAGCAGCTGCATGCTCCAGAATCAACAATTGCCGCAACCAGGATAGTCCCACCGGGAAGCTGCAGAGAGAGGGAGAGAACAAGATAAGAGGCAGTACTCAGCATGCCCAACATTTCACTTACAGTAGCTGGAGGGCATTTACCAAGTTTGGCGGGGCAAGACCTCACCACGTGCCCCGGTTCCCCGCAGTAGAGATATAGATTGTGGGTCCGTCTTCGCTGTCTCTCTTCAAGGGTTAGAGAACGGCGGGCAAGCCCAATCTGCGTTGGCTCAGGATGATCTGGCGGAGAGGAGAAGGAGGTTGCGGGAGCAAAGGGAGCCGGACTTTGGTAGCTGGGGACACGCGGCGAGTCGTGAGGGCCCAGTGGATCTTTCAGCTCGGCGTTCCCTGAGATGCCGGTCAATCTGGATTGCCAGATTGATGAGTGCATCCAGAGTTTGGGGTACCCCCACACGGGCAAGCTCGTCTTTTAGGGGGTTTCCGACAGGCCCAAGCAGAACCGATAACAGAGTGCGGCATCATTCCAGGTCGTATCTGTGCTCCATCGTCTGAACTCTGAAACATAGTCCTCTGCTGTGCAGCAACCTTACTGAAGGGCATGTAAAGTAGCTTCCACAGTAGCGGCCTGGTGGGGGTCTTCGTATAGCTGTGCCATCGCTTGAAAGAACAGAGCAGGAGTGGAGACTTCTGGTGCTCTCTGTTCCCATACTCGATGAGCCCAGGACTGGGGTTCGCCTTGCAGCAGGGAGATCACGAGTCCCACCTTCGTGGCTTCCAGAGAGAAGGTGTGGGGTTGTAGGCCAAAGTAGAGCCCTGGGAGCAGTTGGTGCAGCAAGCTCTTGTACCCGCTCTTCCAGCCAGGTATAGCCCTCTTGCAGATTCTTGACTGCCTGTGTTAAGCCAGCAAGATGGGTACAAAGTTCATCCATAGGGGAGGGTGCTCCCTGTGCAAACTCGGACATGGCTGTCCGTTACTGTCACACACCTGGTGGTGGAGTTTGTCTTATGCAGGGAGCAACCACTCTTACGACCCTGATTCGGGAACCCCTGGAAGTGAGGACAGGGAGTTTGGGAGTGCAGGATGGCATGAGGGCTGGACTGGTTCACTGATGGTAAGGTGAGAAGTCCCTCCGTGGTTTGTGCAGACTGGTAGAGTGGTGGTACAGGCTGGGTCGGCAACTGGCTGGCAATGCAGTACAAAGAGTGCAGGCTGAATAGTCGTCAGGTACAGGCAGGGTCGTTAACAGGCTGGCAGCAGAGATACAAGGGATAAGCAGAAGAGTAGTCATGGGTAAGCCGGGGGTCGGTGCAGGCGGAGATCAAGCAAAGTCAGGACAAGCAGGGTCACAGGAAACAGATACAGGTAATCAGGTAAATCAGGAACACTGAGACGCTGTAGAATGGACAGCACCGGCCGCATGGTGCTGTCCAGTTTAAAAGGCTTGTTTGGCACCAGAGGCATCGCGCACCTGCCTGTGCACCTGCCGCGCTCCCGCGCGCACCTGTGTGCACACCTGCCACATGCGTACACACTTCCGCTTGCTCAAAGAACTAGACATTCTGGGCAGGTTTCCAACAGAGGTTCTCTGACAGTTGGCATGAGCCTTCGGGTAAGTACCTAGAAGCTGGCTACAGGGGCGTGTCAAAAGGGTGGTGATAAATACTGTGTACTCAAAGTGGGGTGCCCCAAGGCTTGGCCCTTGGTACAATTCTGTTTAATTTATTCATAAATGATATGGCATAAATAGCTCAATCACAGTGTTTGCTGATGATACAAAGCTAGGCAGGGCAATAACATCACAGCAGAATATAGAAACTTTACAAGAAGACCTCAATAAAAATAAAGGGGTGGGCAAATACATGCCAAATGAGGTTTAATGTTGAAAATGTAATGTAATGCACTTGGGGGCTAAAAATATTAACGCAAGTTACTCACTGAGGGGAGAACCTTTGGGGGAATCCAGGATGGAGAAGGATCTGGAGGTTCTAGTAGACCACAGGCTCAATCCAAGCAGAATATTAGCATGCATTAAAAAGGATATTTAATCAAGAAATAAAACTTTATCTCTACCACTTTACAAAACTCTGGTCTGGTGACCAGTCTTCACGAAAGCTGTGCTGGAACTGGAGAGAGTCCGAAGAAGGGCAACAAAACTAATAAGGGGACTGGAGGACCTCAGTTATGAGGAACAACTACACAAATGAAACATATTTTCACTGAAGAAGAGATGCTTGAGAGGAGATTTCATAGTGAATACCCCAATGGTGATTCCAGCTTAGGGAAAAAACTATTCAGTTTAAGGGAGCTTAACCACTTCAAGACCAAGCCTGTTTTTTGGGTTCGGTGTTCACGAGTTAAAACCAGGTTTTTTTGCTATAAAATTACTTAGAACCCCCAAACATTATATATTTTTTTCTAACACCCTAGAGAATAAAATGGCGGCTGTTGCAAAACTTTATGTCACACCGTATTTGCACAGTGGTCTTACAAGCGCGTTTTTTTTTTTTAAATCAGTTTTATGAGTTAAAAAATAAGACAGCAGTAAAGTTAGGCCAATTTTTTTCCATATTGTGAAAGATAATGTTATGCCGAGTAAAATGATACCCAACATGTCATGCTTCAAAATTGCGTCAGACTTTGCAACATAAAAATCTCCATTGGCGACGTTTAAAATATTCTACAGGTTAGCATTTTTGAGTTACATTTTGAGTTACGGCTTCAGCCGCTCAGTCGGCTCACGGACACTGGGGGGGACTGACGCGATCATCTCCGCTGCTGCCGGCGGGTCCGGTAAGCGGCGGAGATGATCGGAAAGCGGCGGGGGAGGGGGGGCATCACTGATACAATTTTAATCGTCTGCAGAGTCGCTTACACTAAAAGAAGATACCGGGGTTATGGTAGCTATCTGCTACCATAACAATGGTATTCCACTTCAAAGTGACCGCCGTCATGGTTAAGAAGACATGTGGCCACTCAATGAAATTGGAGAAATTGTTTAACCCAACTGCTTAGGGGATTCTTTACTGTCAGAGTATTAAGGATGTGGAACTCCCTTCCACGATCGGTGGTGTCAGCAGGAAGTGTTGTTAGTTTCAAAAAACTCTTAGATGGGCATATTAGCAAATGCAATATACAGGGATACGAAAATGGTATTGACATACACATACACACACACACACCCACACACACGTACACAGGTTTAATTGGATGGACTGGTGTCTTTATGTAACCTTACTAACCATGTAACTATATATTAGGAGGACATACCTATCGATTCAATCACTCTGTATCTAATCAGGCAGGCCCTTGCACTACATAGTTGATGGTAGATCTAAATTGTATATACAGTATATGGTGAGCTTTACAGAATTCAAGGGACACACTTCTCCTGTTTTCAATAATATAGCTCTGCTTCACATAAACTGTTATGTGTTCGCTCAGTTACTGCACACACATGAACGGTCTATGTAAGAGGAAGGTAAGGTACAAAACGATCAGCAGAGGAAGACACTGACTGTGCATTGAGGGAGAACACTGCTCACTGGCAATGACTGCATGTAACTGCAAAGGTGGGTGGATGCAATCTCCTGAAGGGGGCAGGTGCAGGGTGTGTGTTAATGAGGTCAGCTGCCAAACTGCTTCCTCACTCTAATGGTTTTCATGTCCTAAGGACATATGCCAGAAGGTAATGGAAGAGTTCTCCATGGAAGAGACTGAAGGCTGGGGTAAGGGCTGCCCTAGTTTATAGAAAAAGGTTTTTCCTTTCTGCAACAGAAGTACATTAATAGTATAGTGGTACATAGGCAATATGGAATTTAGAAAAAAAAAAAAGTAAAGTTTGCCTTTAACCACTTCCACACTGCCTACCGTATATTCACGGGGGCAGTGTGGACGTGTCCCGCGAATCGCCGTAAAAAAGCGGCGATCTGCGGGTGCCCGCTAGGGGGCGCCTGCACCCGCCGTACTCCTGAGGAGAGTGCCCAGTGAGCGGCCACAGCCAAAGAACAAGGAACCGCTGATGTAAACACCGCGGCTCCCCGCTATGTTAGTGGGGGCATAGGAGATCTACTGATCCCTGTCACTGGGATCAGTTAGATCTCTTATGCTCATAACAGTCCAGCCCCCCCACAATTAGAACACGTCCAGGGAACACAGTTAGCCCCTTCACTACACCCTGCAGGTTAACCCCTTCAATGCCAGTGACATTTATACAGTAATCAGTGGACATTTAAATTTCTGATCGCTGTATAAATGTCATTGGTCCCAAAAAAGTGACAAAATTGTCCGACATGTCCACCCCAATATTGCAATACTGCTAAAAATCACAGATCGCTGCCATTACTAGTAAAAAATAAAAAAAATATAAAAACCCCAGAAATGAATTCTCATCATCCATAAACGCGGCCACTTTTGCGCAAACCAATCAATAAACGGCAATTGCGATTTTTTTTACCAAAAATATGAGGAAGCATATAAATCGGCCAAAACTGATGAAAAAAAAGTTTTTCATATTTTTTTTTTTGATTTGTATTTAAGCAAAAAGTAAGAAAAACTGTTTTTTTTTTTGCAAAATTGTCGCTCTTCTTTTGTTTATAGCGGTGATCAGAAATGACGCAGAGGCGATCAAATACCACCAAAAGAAAGCTGTATTTGTGGGAAAAAAAGGATGCAAATTTAATTTGGGTACAACGTCGCACGACCGTGCAATTGTCAGTTAAAGTGGCGTAGTGCTGAATCGCAAAAAGTTCTCTGGTCCTAACCTGGTTAAAGCATCCTACATACAACATAGTATTAAAGTATTTGTCTGGGCAAAATAAAAAAAATATATACTGTATATTCAGTAAATCTCTGGAATACATGCACTTTTCCCCTCCATGTTAGTCCTCAGGAAGTTCAATGAGCTCTTCCTGTTTAGCAGACAATACAGTGCCTCTGCCACTTAATTGATAAGGTAGCTTTTTCCTTTCTGCAACAGAAGTACATTAATAGTATAGTGGTACATAGGGAATATGGAATTTGGAAAAAAAAAGTAAACTTTGCCTTTGACTACATACAACATAGTATTAAAGTATTTGTCTGCGCAAAATAAAAAAAATATATACTGTATATTCAGTAAATCTCTGCAATACATGTACGTTTCCCCTCCATGTTAGTCCTCAGGAAGTTCAATGAGCTCTTCCTGTTGAGCAGACAATACAGTGCATCTGCTGCTTAATTGATAAAACATGTGGAAATGTATGTAGAGATGTATTAAAGATGTTTATGTTTCTTTATTTATTTTTTTATTTTGCACATACATACATTTTAAATCTAAGTTCCATTTTCCCTTTCATGTTTCACCCAACTCTCTGAGATTAAAAAAAAGCACCGCATTATAGATCAACACATGTAGACAAAGGACATACTCCTGACACTCTGCTAATTACACAAATCATGTTGAAATTATATGCAAAAAAAATGGTTAAACCCACATGGGCTTTTTTTCAACAATTAATTTCCTTTATATTGACTTTTAAGATTAGCAATTACTGTACAATCATTTAGAGGTTGTATAAAAGTGTATTGAAATGGTTTTGGTAGTTAAATAGTTACTTTTTTTAGAGGTCTGAACATCAGACTACAAAGGGGAACAACTGAAGAGGAAAGAGGAATAGATGGTCTTGGTCCCAATTGTGGGATAGTCCCTCCAAATCAAAGACAGCTGGGAGCTATGCTTTTACATAGGGAATTCTGCCTCCAGTCCACTATGTTCCTACCACCAGCACACCTTTTGGCCTTTCCTATCTATCACTCCCCTAACATACAACAACTTCAACATCTTCCTAGAAAGTTTGTAAATTAGCTGGCTGCTATGAGACCGTCTGTGGGCATGCATGGTGTGACGTGCATGGTGGCTCGGATTCCGGTGCAGTCTCAGCCGTGGTGAAGGGTAAAGGCTGATGGGGTGAGCGTTTCACAAAAAGGTGCAAGGTTACTAGTACTTGTATGGATTTAATATATTATGCATAATTTTCATGTTAAATCATTTTTTCCTTCTTTTTTTGCATAGCATTTAATATTATATGGTGGCCTATCTAAATCCCTGAGGAAGCCGTACCACGGCGAAACATGTAGGATAGAATATTCGCCATCATGCAGTGCCATCATTGCTTGTTTTATAATTTATGCAAACTACTCTTCTATGTACAGTGAATTTCTGATTGTCACTTCATTACTGTACCAATTTTTAATATGTATTAATAAAACAAATGTTTTTATAATTCTCTTGTTGTGACTTAAATCATATGCACCGTGATAATCCCAACAAATCCCCCATGTTTCCCCTATTTCTCCTCATTTCCCCCTATTAACTTATTAAATATATGGGATGAGGTGCTCACATTGAACTGCGCCACCGCATTACTTAATTGAAACTAGAATTTGTTGCAGGTGATTTAATTCACCAAATCAGTGCGTGTGGTGACTGTATATATTTAAACAGTTTTCACTAATTATGCATATGTGAATGTTGCTTTATTTCTATCGTAGAATTGTATATTGTTTTGTTCTACCCTGTTCTCTCTTCTCCTTTTTCACTTTTTATAAATTATCTAAATTCATTATGGCTGACTTCTGTGGGGAAGCCTGGGACACTCTTATGTCCACAGCACAAAAATCAAGGGACAAGCTAGAGATCACTGAGACTGAACTCTCCAGGGCCTTTGTGCGATTACAGAGAATCCTGGAGAAGAAGGTGAGACTGTATTGGCACAAAATGTATTTTGAAATATATTCCAACAGCTCGGTGATTCCATGGGGACTGAGGATACAAATATTTCCGAATCTCAAAAAAAGTAGACGACACTCTCAAATTAGCTTGGGAAAAGAATTTGACTACTTATTCACAAGGCATGCTCCTACTCTTATGTAAGCAATACAATGATGAGATTACTTTACTTGACACACAAATTAAGAAATGGAACACTGAATATATCCTAGCAGCTAGTACCCCCTTCTTTAAAAGAAAGGAGGGTGAGCTGAGGGAACAAATTCAAAAATATACTACTGATTTAATTAGTAAAAAAGAGGCTGAATTTCAGAAAGATAAGTTGGCACATGAAAATGGTTATGCGTATAGATGGACACAAATCGATAATTCAAAATTCACTAGACATTATGCCGCCTCAGCGGCCAAACACACCAAGGAAACTTCTAACTTGTCTTCTGCTTCGTCACTTTCCTCTACCCAATCAACCATATATCAAGACCTTTCGGACACATGGCTCCCCAAGAGACGCAAGGGGGACTCGGACACTCGCTCCTCTGATTCTACATGACGTATGCACGGTCCGGGCACCTAAGCATCAACCACCAACCACTCGTTCTCAACAAAGGACTTCACAGTCACTTTCAACTTCTGTCATGGCTTCTGTTTCTCTCACCAGGTCCACTGACACCCTTTCTAAGGTGATGGTCTCTCCTGCTTCTTCTATTACTCTCACTTCTACCTCGGCATCGAGTCTTGGGCCTAAGCCCATCGTTACACCCAAGGTGAGTGAACCCATTACCTCTGTTGATGATTCTAGTCCTACATCTACCTCTCCTAAGGATCCCAAAATAGCTCCTATTTTTTTAGTCAAAACTCCAGAGGCACTTCATGTTGCGGCTCTGGAGTCAATCAATCAACAGACATAGACACACACATGGGAAATTACTCATTGCAGTCAGGCGATAATTTTGAAGTGATCAACTTATCCTCTTACCCACTGTCATCAGCAGAGATAGATGTATTGAAGTTGGGATTATCATTTTGTCCTGATCAGCCGATAAATTTGACCTTACGAAGGATATACATTTGTTTGGTCGCAGACTAATGCTAAAAGTATTGCATCACAAACAATCTGGAGATTTTCCCAGTACTACATGTCAATCAGACCGTGAAAATAATCCATTTACCTAAGGCTACATGGCTGGTAGCCATCGATATCGAGGGCCTATATAATGCGATTCCCCATATCAAGGGATTGGAAACTATTACCAAAAGTCTTAAGGATCGTGGCTCTCAGACAGCCACCTACAACCAGTTTGTTCTAAGTCTTCTTAAATTCATATTAACTTGTAACTAGAGTTAAGTGAACCTGGACTGTAAAGTTCGGGTCCGTACTGAACTTTGGGGTGTCCGGGACCCGGACCCGGACTTTTCAAAAAAGTCCGGGTTCGGGTCCGGGGTTCTGGTAATTTTAATAAAAATTATTTAAAATGCTGTAAAAAAGCCCAGGAAGGTCCTAGAGGTCTGCAAAAGGAAGGAAAATGGGGGTAAGGGTGGGACAAGTGCCCTGCAAAGAAATGGGAACAGGGAAATAACTTTAAATATTAAAAAAAAATAAAAACATAAAAAAGCAAAAATGGAGGTGAATGGGGATCATCTTCAAACTTCAAATAATTTTGCAGAACAGATGTGCACTTATTCACGGTTTCATTTAAAGTGACACACAGACTTTAAATAATTTTGCAGAACAGATGTGCACTTATTCCTGGTTTCATTTAAAGTGACACACACATTTTGCAGAACAGTGATATGGGTTCTCCCGGCTTATTTATACTTTTTTGACACAGTTTGAAGATGATTTTAGAACAGTTCTATGGCCTCTACCGTTAATTAATACTTTTCAGACCCATTTTGAAGATGATCTCCATTTTTGCATTTTTTTATGTTTTTATTTTTTTTTAAATATTTAAAGTTATTTCCCTGTCCCCATTTCTTTGTAGGTCACTTTTGCAGACCTCTAGGACCTTCCAGGACTATTTTACAGCCTTTTTTGTGCCTAAAAGTCCGTGTCCCCATTGATTTCAATGGGGTTCGGGGTCCGGGACAAAGTTCGGGTTCTGTCCGGACCCGAACCCGGACTTTGTCCCAAAGTTCGGCCAAACCAGCAGAACCCGGACTTCTAGAAGTTCGCTCATCTCTACTTGTAACATCTTCATATTTGGATCCTCCCACTACCTACAGGTACAGGGTGTGGCAATGGGCACGTGTTGTGCCCCTGCCTACGCCAACCTGTACCTGGGGGGGTGGGAGAAGGAACTTTTTTCTGATGACACAATCTCCGACCTTCTCAGTCATGTTTTGACATGGTATAGATATATAGACAATGTGCTACTGTTATGGACTGGTACTAGGGAGGAACTTACTCTATTTATGAACCACATTTCTAAAAATGAATACAATCTAAAATTTACCATGAATTGTCATGAAAAGAGGATAAAATTTCTCGATGTCGAAATATATGTTGACCCAGACTATACAATAGGTTCTACTCTATTCAGAAAACCTACCTCTGGAAACACAATATTACATGCTAAAAGTTCCCACCCTAAGAAATTAATCAATAGCATACCATATAGTCAGTATCTAAGGTTAAAACAAGGCTATAGTCGGACCTTGCTCAAAAAAGCCTACAGGAAGGCTGCCAGCCAAGATAGACAGTCACTCTTATTTTCAAATAGGTCAAATGTTTGCCCTCCAACCACTCGTGTAATTACTAGATACTCACCGCAGCATCAGGAAATTATGTCCATTTTAAGAAAGTTTTGTCCTCTCCTAATATCGGATCCAATAGTTGGTTAGTATATTAAGCTCTATCCCGAAGTCACTTATAAACGTGCCACTTCGCTCCGGGATCATTTAGTTAGGAGTCACTTCTATACTGAAAAGACTACCGAACATACTCAAACAGGCACTTATGCCTGTGGTAGATGTCAATATTGCTCATACGTAGCTAATATTGTGGCTGCTTTCCCTAATGGACAATCACACAAAATCAAATACAGAGTTACCTGCCAGACAATTGGTGCTGTGTATTTGGCCACCTGCTTATGTGGGGCCTACTATGTAGGCAAGACCAAGCGTCCTTTTTATACGAATCAAAGATCATATTCAGAATCATATAAACTCCCATGCGGGAAGGAGCCATGATTTTGATCCCACTTGGATCAGTTTCATGGCGCTTGAACACATAGAGCAGCCTTTTCTCCCCTTCCCCTTTCCCCTTTTTATTTTATATTTTATTTTATGACCTATGACATATTCTGTTTTTCATATATTATGTGTTATCTTTGTGCTTTATGTATCCATTGTTATGCATTATACTGTAAATTGGATTGTCATTTCTGTAAGGTACGATATTTACACCATAAGTACTGTGACCCAATTTACATTTATTATATTTAATGTGTAGGGAAATTGTGCACTTTGTTATGGCTTGCACCCGATTGTGAGAAGTGCTCATTGTGTTTTTGTTCCCCTAGGCCTGACACATACTGCCCTTAACTCATCATGGCTGTATTGCTCTGGTTCCACTTGCGGGCTGTGTATGCTCTGGGGTGGCTGGGGGTATTTGCCTGCCCGCACGGATGGACGCCGCCGCTTCCCATAGGTGGCATCCTGAACATCTCTGTGCCCCTTCCCTCCCTACTTGGGTGGCCCTCGTCCCAGGCTTTTCCCCATTCAATTGGTAGGGAGCATTGCACTACCAGCACACATGTTGCTGGTCCCCTCCCTCTCAAGGTGCCGAGCGTCTCTACGTAAGGCACTATGGGGGCTGTAGTCAGGCGCGTGGGTCAATGGGCAGGCGTATGCATGGAGACGTCCGCTCATCCGAGCTCGTGTCGGTGACGTCACACACCGACACGAGCGGATGGCTTCATAAGCCGGCTTGTGTATCAAGCCCTCAGTTTGGCTGTATAAGGGCTGCTGCTGCAGAGATCTTTTGCTCTTTTAGATAGAGAGATAGATAGATACAAATTTATTGTCATTGCATTGTACAGGTACATAACAACGAAATGCAGTTTGGCATCTACCAGAAGTGCAAAAAGTAGCTATCGTGCAAAAGTGCAGATAAATATATAGCATGTATACAGGAAGTAATAAAGTAATAAATATGCAAACAATAATTAAAAAGTTAACAAGCTAAATAAGCAGTCTTGTGTAAATATATATATATATATATATATATATATACACACACATTACATGAACAAGTGAATAAAATGTTGGACAGAATGTACAGCAGGGATATTAGTGCATAATACAGAGGTTATATGCAGTGATTTGTTTTGTAATGATCTAACGGTGTAGCGTAGAGTTCAGTAGTGTGATGGAGGATGGAAAAAGCTGTTCCTGAACCTGCTGGTTCTGGTATCTCCTTCTTGATGGAAGGAGGTTAAACAGTTAATGACTGGGATGTGAAGAGTCCTTGATAATGTTGTGAGCCCTGCGCAAACATCTACTGTGATAAAGCTGTTCAATGGCAAGTAGTTGGGTGCCAGTGATGCGTTGGGCAGTTTTTACCACCCTTTGCAGGGCTTTACGTTCACACACAGTGGAGCCTCCATACCATACAGTGATGGAGTTGGTTAGGATGCTCTCTATGATGCAGCGGTAGAAATTCGTTAAAATCTCTGGAGACAGATGAGATTTTTTGAGACTTCTCAAGAAGTACAGGCGCTGTTGTGCTTTTTTAACCAGGGCTGAAGTGTTCTGCTGCCATGCAAGACCCTCAGAGATGTGAACTCCCAGGAACTTAAAGCTGGAAACTCGCTCAACCTCAGTTCCATTGATGTTGATTGGTAGATGTCTCCTGCTGTTGGATTTCCGAAAGTCCACAATGAGCTCTTTGGTCTTGTGGCATTGAGGGTCAGGTTGTTATTGGCACACCATGCTGTCAGATTACGGATCTCTTCCCTGTAGGCCGATTCGTCAGTGAATTTCTGATTATCACTTCATTACTGTACCAATTTTTAATATGTATTAATAAAACAAATGTTTTTATAATTCTCTTGTTGTGACTTAAATCATATGCATCGTGATAATTCCAACAAATCCCCCATATTTCCCCTATTTCTCCTCATTTCCCCCTATTATCTTTCTAGTTACTATAAATGCCTTTTGTAGGATTTTTCATTTTTTCTTACAGTATTTTATGGCCACTAAAGCTTTTGCTACTTAACCGCTTCCCCACCGCGCGCCGTCTTTTCACGGCGGCAGTGGGGGAGCGCTGCGTGAATCGCCGTAAATAAACAGCGATTCGCATTTGGCCACCAGGGGGCGCGCGCGCACCCGCCGCACTCCTGGGGAGTGTGCCCGCGGCTCGGGCGGACCCGATGTCCGCCGGCGAGCCGCGATGAGCGGCAACAGAGAAAGAACGGGGAACCGCCGATGTAAACACGGCGGTTCCCCGCCCTGTCAGTGGGGCATGAGAGATCTACTGATCCCTGTCACTGGGATCAGTTAGATCTCTCCTACCCATGTTAGCCCAACCCCCCCACAGTAAGAACACACCCAGGGAACACTATTAACCCCTAGCTCTCCCCCTGCAGGTTAACCCCTTCACTGCCAATGACATTTATACAGTAATCAGTGGACATTTAAATTTCTGATCGCTGAATAAATGTCATTGGTCCCAAAAAAGTGTCAAAATGTTCCGACATAACCGCCCCAATATCGCATTACCGCTAAAAATCGCAGATCGCCGCCATTACTAGTAAAAAATTTTAAAAAAATAAAAACCCCAGAAATTAATTCTCACCATCCGTAAACGCGGCCACTTTTGCGCAAACCAATCAATAAACGCCGATTGCAATTTTTTTTATCGCAAATATGAGGAATTATATAAATCGGCCAAAAACGGTGAAAAAAAATGTTTTTTTATATTTTTTTTTTGGATTTGAATTTTAGCAAAAAGTAAGAAATTTGGGTTTTTTTGCAAAATGGTCGCTCTTCTTTTGTTTATAGCGGCGATCAGAAATGACGCAGAGGCGATCAAATACCACCAAAAGAAAGCTCTATTTGTGGGAAAAAAAGGACGCAAATTTCGTTTGGGTACAACGTCGCACGACCGCGCAATTGTCAGTTAAAGCGACGCAGCGCCGAATCGCAAAAAGTGCTCTGGTCCTAAAGCTGCAAAACCTTCCGGGGCTGAAGTGGTTAAAAAAAAGATTAAAAAAACTGTGTTCTATGCCCGAAAACATGCAGGAGCGTCTTTGGTGTGCTTGTCATGTATAGGGCAGCCCATTCACTTGAATGTCTTATGTGCATCGCACAAAGCATAAAAAAAGTAAAAAAATGCTGTGAATTGGGTCTAAGTAGGTTTCAATAATTGTGCTATGTCACAGCTGTGTTAGCACATGAGCATTTGACCTGAGAAACGACCCCCAGAAGTGGATGCTTCAACAAATATACCCTGCACTAGTGAGGTAGGTCTTAAAGAGACAACAAGAATGCTCTGTATATTGAAATGTAGCCCTAGATATTGTACACTTTGCCTAATTGACTGTTGTATACTGACTAGTGTCACATCCTGAGACAGGTAGATGTGTCACTGTACTATGTACAAACAACTATGTGTATCAGTACCCTGAAAACCAAACCAAGCTATTTGCTGTATGCAGACATTGCATCATTTCATGTTTTGAACAATATGTGGACTTTTGAAAGGATTACCATTCATATCTGATGGTGATGCTTAACCACTTCAATACCAGGCACTTTTACTCCCTTCCTGTGCAGGCCAAATTTCAGCTTTCAGCACTGTCACACTTTGAATGACAATTACGTGGTCATGCAACACTGTACCCATAAGAAATTTTTATCATTTTTTCACTCACCACTTTTTTCACAGCCTGGCCACTGCAGAGGTCCAACATGCAGGGAGCACTGTCAGGCGTTCCAGGAGCATAAAGTACACATAAAATTTCACCCCTTCAACCTCTGCAGCAATGCTGGCAGTACTCATATATCTTTTTTCCAAAGACAACCTCTGGATATGACGCTGAGCATGTGCACTCAACTTCTTTGGTCGATCATGGAGAGGCCTGTTCTGAGTGGAACCTGTCCTGTTAAACCACTGTATGATCTTGGCCACCGTGCTGCAGCTCAGTTTCAGGGTCTTGGCAATCTTCTTATAGCCCTAGGCCATCTTTATGTAGAGCATAAGCAGAGCAGAGTACTTTGCCATGAGGTGTCATGTTGAACTTCCAGTGATCAGTATGAGAGAGTGAGAGCGATAACATCAAATTTAACACACCTGCTCCCCATTTGCACCTGAGACCTTGTAACATTAACGAGTCACATGACACCGGGAGGGAAATTGGCTAATTGGGGCCAATTTGGACATTTTCACTTAGGGGTGTACTCTCTTTTGTTGCCAGCGGTTTAGACATTAATGGCTGTGTATTGCGTTATTTTGAGTGGACAGCAAATTTACACTGTTATACAAGCTGTACACTCACTACTTTACATTGTAGCAAAGTGTAATTTCTTCATTGTTGTCACATGAAAAGATATAATAAAAATATTTACAAAAATGGGAGGGGTGTACTCACTTTTGTGAGATACTGTATATACAGACACACATGTATATTATATACATGTGTATGCCCCCTCAAGCGTATGACGTTATTTACTTTGCTGCTATGGGCTCTAGCCCCAGATCTTTTGTAGACCTAGCAACGCCCCTGCCTGTGCGTAACAGGAAATCGTAGATTTGTGTGTAAAGTGGAAGGAGGTCTGCCGATCAGAAGCTGTAATCTCCTCTCCCAAGTCTGTGGACCACATACTTGTAAAGAAGGGGAGCTCATCATTACTTAAGGCATGTAAGAGTTTATACAGTGGGGCAAAAAAGCATTTAGTCAGCCACCAATTGTGCAAGTTCTTTCACTTAAAAAGATGAGAGAGGCCTGTAATTTTCATCATAGGTACACTTCAACTATGAGAGACAGAATGAGAAAAAAAAATCCAGAAAATCACATTGTCTGATTTTTAAAGAATTTATTTGCAAATTATGGTGGAAAATAAGTATTTGGCCAATAACAAAAGTTCATCTCAATACTTTGTTATATACCCTTTGTTGGCAATGAAAGAGGTCAAATGTTTTCTGTAAGTCTCCACAAGGTTTTTACACACTGTTGCTGGTAGTTTGGCCCATTCCTTCATGCAGATCTCCTCTAGAGCAGGGATGTTTTAGGGCTGTCGCTGGGCAACATGGATTTTCAACTCCCGCTAAAGATTTTCTATGGGGTTGAGATCTGGAGACTGGCTAGGCCACTCCAGGACCTTGAAATGCTTCTTACAAAGGCACTCCTTTGTTGCCCAGGTGTGTTTGGGATCATTGTCATGCTGAAAGACCCAGCCACGTTTCATCTTCAATGCCCTTGCTGATGGAAGGAGGTTTTTACTCAAAATCTCACAATACATGGCCCCATTCATTCTTTCCTTTACACGGATCAGTCGTCCTGGTCCCTTTGCAGAAAAAAAGCCCCAAAGCATGATGTTTCCACCCCCATGCTTCACAGTAGGTATGGCGTTCTTTGGATGCAACTCAGCATTCTTTCTCCTACAAACACGACAAGTTGAGTTTTTACCAAAAAGTTCTATTTTGGTTTCATCTGACCATATGACATTCTCCCAATCCTCTTCTGGATCATCCAAATGCTCTCTAGTAAACTTCAGACGGGTCTGGACATGTACTGGCTTAAGCAGGGGGACAAGTCTGGCACTGCAGGATTTGAGTCCCTGACGGCGTAGTGTGTTACTGATGGTAGCCTTTGTTAATTTGGTCCCAGCTCTCTGCAGGTCATTAACTATGACCCCCAATGCGGTTCTGGGATTTTTGCTCACAGTTCTTGTGATCATTTTGACCCCACGGGGTGAGATCTTGCGTGGAGCCCCAGATCGAGGGAGATTATCAGTGCTCTTGTATGTCTTCCATTTTCTAATAATTGCTCCCACAGTTGATTTCTTCACACCAAACTGCTTACCTATTGCAGATTCAGTCTTCCCAGACTGGTGCAGGTCTACAATTTTGTTTCTGGTGTCCTTTGACAGCTCTTTGGTTTTGGCCATAGTGGAGTTTGGAGTCTGACTGTTTGAGGTTGTGGACAGGTGTCTTTTATACTGATAACGAGTTCAAACAGGTGCCATTAATACAGGTAACGAGTGGAGGACAGAGAAGCCTCTTAAAGAAGAAGTTACAGGTCTGTGAGAGCCAGAAATCTCGCTTTTTTGTAGGTGACCAAATACTTATTTTCCACCATAATTTGCAAATAAATTCTTTAAAAATCAGACAATGTGATTTTCTAGATTTTTTTTTTCTCATTCTGTCTCTCATAGTTAAAGTGTACCTATGATGAAAATTACAAGCCTCTCTCATCTTTTTAAGTGGGAGAACTTGCACAATTTGTGGCTGACTAAATAATTTTTTGCCCCACTGTATATTGCAGATAATAGATTTCTGGGCGTTTCAGAGAGGGAGCACAGCCTTTCATATTCAGTCAGGGGATGGTGGATCTGAGTGGAATGGAAAAGTCTAGTGCAGAAAGAAGATATGTGGTGTGCGGTGAGCCAGTTCCTTTCCCCATCTGGGACTACAGGTCTCCCGGTATCTGGGTGAACAATCTGATGTGCTACAGGCCACGAGGTTCTTGTCAAGGCACCAACTGTGTGGGAGCCCACACCCTGGGAAAATGAAGGGTTATCAAAAAGTGTCGTAAGAAGAGATCAGTCTGATGATAAGAGATCCTGGAGACCCTTTTTATACCACATATGTACTGTGGCTTGGGTTAAGGGGGAAGAAGAATTTAAGCTGCGTAAATCGTGGTTATAGCCCCAAAGAAGAGCCCTGAGGTCCAGCGGTGAAAGGTCTTGTTCGACCATGGTCAAAGCCTTGGGGGATGGGCAGTGGAACCACTCTAGTATCCACGTTAGGATAGCAGCTTTATGATAAAGCTCATCCACTAGCTTTATGATAAAGCTCACCCCAATTATGGAATGTAAGCAGCTTGTGTCGGATGTGGGATGGACCTCTGTTCCATATAAATTGAATGGAAAGAGAGCGTAGGGAAATAAAAAATTGTTTAGGTAATTGTATGGGGATGGTCTTGAAAAGGTATAACAATTTTAGAAGCATGTCCATTTTTAAAAAGTTTATGCGGCCAAACCAGGGAAGTGGAGATGAACCCCACGTAGTTAGATCCTTTAGTAGGTTGTCATGAAAAACCAACCCGGGCGACTATAGGATTTATGGGCAACAGAATAATAGCTGTAGTCCCGCTCCAAGGGGTGTTGTGTGCGACATCTATTAGTTGCCATGAGTGTAGAAGAGATTTAACACGTGTCAATGTGGAGTGAGCAATAGAGGACTTACCAGAGGAAGAGGATGTGTCCACAGTTGGAGAGAGGGTCACGTTGAAATTTCCTCCCAGTATGTAGCAGGGACCCCCAAAGGAAAGCAATCTGTCGAGGACATTAGCCAGGAAACAATCTTGTTCTTGATTAGGGCTGTAAACATTTGCCACTGTGAAAACAGAGGATTGATATTTCAGTTTAAGAACAACGTATCTCCCTTTAGGATCAATGAGAGAATCTAATATTTCAAGGTGAAAAGACTTATGGAGGGCTACGTAGGTCCCTTTGGATTTAGCCTGTGTGTTGGTCAGGGGCGTTGCTAGGTCTACAAAAGATCTGGGGCTAGAGCCCATAGCAGCAAAGTAAATAAAGTCATACGCTTGAGGGGGCATACACATGTATATAATATACATGTGTGTCTGTATATACAGTATCTCACAAAAGTGAGTACACCCCTCCCATTTTTGTAAATATTTTTATTATATCTTTTCATGTGACAACAATGAAGAAATTACACTTTGCTACAATGTAAAATAGTGAGTGTACAGCTTGTATAACAGTGTAAATTTGCTGTCCACTCAAAATAACTCAATACACAGCCATTAATGTCTAAACCGCTGACAACAAAAGAGAGTACACTCCTAAGTGAAAATGTCCAAATTGGCCCCAATTAGCCAATTTCCCTCCCGGTGTCATGTGACTCGTTAATGTTACAAGGTCTCAGGTGCAAATGGGGAGCAGGTGTGTTAAATTTGAAGTTATCGCTCTCACTCTCTCATACTGATCACTGGAAGTTCAACATGACACCTCATGGCAAAGTACTCTGCTCTGCTTATGCTCTACATAAAGATGGCCTAGGGCTATAAGAAGATTGCCAAGACCCTGAAACTGAGCTGCAGCACGGTGGCCAAGATCATACAGTACAGGTTCCACTCAGAACAGGCCTCACCATGATCGACCAAAGAAGTTGAGTGCACATGCTCAGCGTCATATCCAGAGGTTGTCTTTGGGAAAAAGATGTATGAGTACTGCCAGCATTGCTGCAGAGGTTGAAGGGGTGGG
>BLSH010127324.1:1353852-1393356 GCA_018402905.1 Glandirana rugosa | reverse complement strand
GTGGGGGGGGGGTCAGCCTGTCAGTGCTCAGATCATATGCCACACACTGCATCAAATTGGTCTGCATGGCTGTCGTCTCAGAAGGAAGCCTCTTCTAAAGATGATGCACAAGAAAGCCCGCAAACAGTTTGGTGAAGACAAGCAGACTAAGGACATGGATTACTGGAACCATGTCCTGTGGTCTGATGAGACCAAGATAAACTTATTTGGTTCAGATGGTGTCAAGCGTGTGTGGTGGCAACCAGGTGAGGAGTACAAAGACAAGAGTGTCTTGCCTACAGTCAAGCATGGTGGTAGGAGTGTCATGGTCTGGGGCTGCATGAGTGCTGCTGGCACTGGGGAGCTACAGTTCATTGAGGGAACCATGAATGCCAACATGTACTGTGACATACTTCAGCAGAGCATGATCCCCTCCCTTCGGAGACTGGGCCGCAGGGCAGTATTCCAACATGATAACGACCCCAAACACACCTCCAAGATGACCACCCCTTGCCAAAGAAGCTGAGGGTATAGGTGATGGACTGACCAAGCATTTCTCCAGACCTAAACCCTACTGAGCATCTGTGGGGCATCCTCAAATGGAAGGTGGAGGAGCGCAAGGTCTCTAACATCCACCAGCTCTGTGATGTCGTCATGGAGGAGTGGAAGGGGACTCCAGTGGTTACCTGTGAAGCTCTTGTGCCCAAGAGGGTTAAGGCAGTGCTGGAAAATAATGGTGGCCACCCAAAATATTGACATTTTCACTTAGGGGTGTACTCACTTTTCTTGCCAGCGGTTTAGACATTAGTGGCTGTATGCTGAGTTATTTTGAGGGGACAGCAAATTTACACTGTTATACAAGCTGTACACTCACTACTTTACATTGTAGCAAAGTGTCATTTTTCAGTGTTGTCACATGAAAAGATATAATAAAATATTTACAAAAATGTGAGGAGTGTACTCACTTTTGTGAGATAATGTGTTTATATGTATGTGTGTGTGTATGTATGTGTGTATGTATGTGTGTGTATATATATATATATATATATATATATATATATTCCCTTACATTTCTAAGTGCGGATTCCCCTTTCATCAGGGTCCCCAGAGAGCCCCTTCCTTACATCAGGGGGTCCAGAGAGCACTCTATACATCAAGGTCCCCAGAGAGCCTCCCTATACATCAGGGTCCCCAGCAAGCCTTCCCCTTACATCAGGGTCTACAGAGAGCCTTCCCCTTACATTAGGGTTTACAGAGAGCCTCCACTTACATTAGGGTCCCCAGAGAGCCCCCCTTACATCAGGGTCCACAGGGAGCCTCCCCATACATCAGGGTCCCCAGAGAGCCTCCCTATACTTCAGGGTCCCCAAAGAAGCTCACTTAAATCAGGGTCCCCAGAAAGCCTCCCCATACACCAGAGTCCCCAGAGAGGCCCCCCCATACATCAGGATCCCCAGAGAGCCTCCCCATACAACAGAGAATGAGGGGGTGGATGCGAGGGGTTGAAAGAGAGACCCCCAAGCCCTGCCTGCAGTCCCTACTGTCCCAACCTCAGTCTGTGTGGGTAGGTGTATTGGAATCCACCTCCCTCCCGCCCATCCTCTGTCAGCCTTTTTTCTTCCTGTTCCATGCTAGAAGTGTAGCTTGGAGAAGGAGTGAAGGCTCTGGGAGGAGCTGTGGATGCTGCTGGGGATGCTGCTCACTCCCTCCTGGACTCTTCCTGGCTGCCCAGGCCTCCCCCTCCCTATTTGAAGATGCCGCTGCCCTGCACCCCACCGCCACCGGACCAGCGGCGTCCTCTCCAGTCCAGGACCATGACAAGGGGGCTGGGCTCAACTCTTTAGGCCCCACGAGCAGGATGAAGTGGAAACCTCCTCTACTTTGAATGCTGGGCAGGGAGGGAGTCGCTGCCGTGACGTCACTGGTTGCTAGACGCTAGGTGGCTCCAGCAACCAGTGACCAGGAGTAGAGTCAGGTGGAGGCGAGGGCGGAGCCAGAGCTAGCGCTACCACGGCTCAGTTTGCCCCTGCTTTCCGGACCGGTGCATACCTGCAAATTGCAGAACTGCACCCACCCGGTAAGAGACTCGGGGCTATGGGCCCCAGACTCAGGGCTATAGCCCCAATTGCCACCCCCTAGCAATGCCCCTGGTGTTGGAACTATGATGCCAAGTATGATAAAAGCGGTTATTAATAACTGGTACACTGTCTGACCGGAAATTAGTCTCCTGTAGGAGCAAGATCTTAGCACCGGTTTTATGAAAGTGGTATAGAATTTGGCTCCTCTTCTCGGGTGTGAAAAACAAGGAGTAAGTAATATGGTCAGGAGCCGCCATGGGTTTGATAAAAAAGGGGTAGACAGCAGTTCTACAATAAAGCTCCTCATTAAAACAAACTGATTAGACTTATATGGAGTAGAAAAAAAGAAGAAAAGCAGAAAAAAAGGTAGATGATAATAAAGCGTAGTCCCTTCTCCAGAGCTGAAAGAGAGATGAACTTGAAGCACAGGAGAGAAGGATACCAGTAAGTGCCATGACAGGCCACTAAGTGGCATGATAGTCTCAATATCAAAAAATGTAATTGTCAAAAGGTACCAAAACTGTAAAAACATGTACCGGTGCATGACTTCGCACCGAAAGGCCTAAGGGGGGTGTCTAGAAAGGCACAAAAACCAGCCCCCAGGCCCCTTGCTCCACAGGAGAGTAATGTTACAGTCATAAACATAAGAATAATGGAGAATTACCTGTAAGAAAAGCAAGTCACTTGCAGGGTAAGGGTATTGCAGGCAGAGGGATTCACAATTGCCCGGCATGGGCAAGTAGGTCAGCAAATTAAATTTAACATCAACTTAAACAGCGCCTTGGAAGGAGTATAAGAACTAAAAATCAACTAGGCCACAGAGCCCTGTGGGGAACGTGCATAGGCAGATCAATAACAATAGGTCAATAAGTACAAAGAACAAAAATAAAACTGATGATTGTTAACTGTTTATGCAATAATGTGCACTCGCGCAAAAAATAAAAATGATAATAATGATAATATTTGTGCTGGCCGCTGCTGCTTAAGTGTAATCTATCCCTGTCGGGATTATGGAATTAATAGTGAAAGAAACAGCGCTCACCTCAAACTGATAATGTGCCAAAAAATATATGTATAATTGATATACAAAGTGCTACCAGTACTAGGAGGCTATACAAATAGCATACAAACTGTTAAATGTGCAAAAAAGTGAATGTAGTGCAAACTTAAATATAAAGTCTCTTATAATTAATAAAGTGCTTTGTGCTTCTGTTCTCATTTGAAAGTTGACTTCTGTGAATCCATTCCGTGGGTTTATCTCACTCACCAAAATTGTTGGACCCACTTACTGTACGGCAAAATGGGTCAGATAGGCTTGTAGGCCTCTTTGGGGGGACCTCTCCCACTGGCTTCTTTAAGGGGATGGTCTCCAGATGCAGGCTCCGCCAACAGGAATAATACCAGGTATGAGAAGGAAGAAAAATTCTTCATAGGGTAATAACATTTACCGCTATTATTTATTTCATATGGGTAAACATAAAAAAATATAAAATACTTGCGTAAACGTCATAAAGCGACGTTATCAAAAGTGATGAAATGCGTCAAGCTACGCTTCCACGCATGCCCCTCGGAGCCCGCAGAGTGGAACACATACTGGAGACAGTACGCAGCTTCCACCAGCTAAAACCAGGCACAAACATAAGACTCTGTAGGGACATGTTGCCGCATAGCCCCGCACTTGGGGTTGTTTTTAACAGTTTTTATGCAAGCTTTTTATATTTTTTATGTTTACCCATATGATATAAATAATAGTGTGATCGTCTGGTGAGGCAATCGGAGCTGGTTGGAGACACAGAGTGGCCACGGGAGCTCACTTGGGTACATACTGCAGGGTCCGATCGGGCTGGTGAGGAAGGCAGCATTGCCATCTTGGAGGCCTGCTGTTGTAGTGTCGATGAATGGGTAAAAAAGCTCTCCAAGTTGCCCGCCGGGGTGCTCCTGCCAGCCTTCTTGGTTCCCTTGTGCTTGTAACTGCTCATCAGTTGATTATGAAGGTAATCCAAAAAGGTGAAATGTCCCACTGGAGCTTAGGGAGCGGGGGGCTGTGCAGAGACAAGTCTCAGCTCTTCATGTGTCAAGCAATGTCCCCCTGTAGAGGAACTTTAGGTTTGGATATAGCCAGGGGCCGTGACAGCAGTCAGAGGGGGAGTAGGTGTACCAAGATGGCCACTACTAGGCCTCAGAAACCTCCAGCCTGGGTAGGTACCCGATGACAGTTCCAGTTCCCAGCCTCTCCTTTCCACTACATGGATGTGAGCAAATGGGACAAGGGAAGAGCTGGGTAGGTTCTTGGGGCCCCAGGATGGTTTTGGCAGCTGGGATGGGGGGCTGAGGTCCGCAAAATGGCGTCCACCACAAGGCCTCAGCAGGCCACAATCTGGGCAGTGGGCTGACATGATGGATGAGCTCCAAAACTGTAGCCGGGGGGTAGGACGGGAGCCATGGACCTAGGGCAGTCAGTCTGGGGTACTGGTTAGGGGGATGGCAGGGTCCAGGGCTCTCTGATGGTGTGAGGCCTTAAAGATGGCGGCAGCCGCGGGACGGTAGGCACTATAGCGGCTCTAATAGCTCTGGGAGCAGGTGTTGGTGCCACTCAATATACCCAATATGTGGCAGGGAGTGTAGAGGGCCAGTCTGGCATGGCAGCGTCTCTTACCAGGCTTGCGGAAGAATGGATGCAGCTAAATGCAGAGGAGTCCCGGAGCTCTGCAAAGGCATGCCCAGGGAAGGCCAAGATGGCGCCCTTGGCAGGTGGAAGACAGCCGGTTTCTGTGGGGCCTCTCCTCCAGGTAGTCTCCCAGGCACTATGGATGAGAGCGGGAATGAAACAGCTGTGCGAGGTAGGTGGATGCGGGAATATGAACCCTCAGAGACCAAGGGTGGCTTTGCTTAGTTGAAAGATGGCAGCAGGCCGCGGGCTAGGCCAGCGGCAGTCGCACTCACCGATCAGGCAGACCGGCCACAAAATGATGATCTGGGCAGGTGCAGGGAGGAACCCTGACAAGCTGAGTCAGAAGAGAGCTGTGTCAGGCTTACAGGCCCTTGGATGGAGAAGGATTAGGGATCAGGGTATCTGGAGCTCTTCTCCAAGCATCCACCTCGGCTCACTTCACTCCTTCACTCACATATATCAAATAAAAGTTTGCACTCACATGTAACAGTGGCTGTATCCTGGCACTGGCGAGGTACAGCATGTGTAGATGGGCCTGTCAATTGGACGCTGGCATGCGATCCACGCCTCACTCTCAATACAAGCCCTACTGGGTAGTCACATGGGACCCGGAAGTGACGAATCCCCGGCTCCGATGTACATTTCGTTGTGTTTTGCGTTTTCAGGAAGACACACTGCAACTTCAGGTGTTTCCCGAAGGGAGCGAACAGCTTGAGCCGTTTGCACAACTATACTCCATTGTATTAAAAGCAACTGGTTTTATTATTGATGTCTGGTGAAATATATATATATTTTTTTTTATAGCTTTTGTGCAACAGTCTATATTAGGAACAAATATACTTTGAAATGACAAAAAGTTACACAACAAATAGAAACTTTCAGCTAGTGCTCCACATAGTTTTCTGTGTGTTCAGACAAAAAATGTTTTCATTGTTTACACTATGGAAAAACTTGTATTCAATGGGTTACACTGGGATACACTGGGAGAATAGGTCTTCCCCAGGCCAGGTTTCTAAAAATAAGTGAAACACCCTGAGATTGTATATATTATAGGAAATAAAACATAATGGATGAAATTTAGCTGAAATATTTAGCTACAGAACATGAAAGGTCAACTGAAAGGGCAGGCAAGAATCTGCTGTGCATATGTGTTTAGGATGTACAACTACTCAAGTTCTAAATGGCAAGTCCAGCCTTAGGACAGGTTTTTCTAAACTAAACACAATAGCCTAGCTTCATTAATGGAATATTCAAAGCATAGCATCTGCAAGATTTAAGAAAAACTGACTTAACCATTTCCTTTCATTGCAATTTATAAACTTGACCTCTTTATGCATGGCTGTTTTCAACATGGCAGAGAGCTATTCTCTATTCACTCATATATCACAGGTACACCCATTGTTTTATTGCAAAATAATATTGATAAGAGCATGTCGGAATACTTTATTTGAGAGTTGCCAGATTTTTTTCACTTGCCCTTTAGGTTCCTTTTAAAGCATAACCATGCAAGCAGTTACACACATCGGTAAAATACATACTGCATATGTGAATTGTTTTACCTGCCAAATGATTTGTCATTTTGATAAGCCAGTCTTGTGATTTACTGGCCTTTGCTTACCTGCACAGTTATACAGATGGCAACTCTATTTTTTGGTTTAGATTTTCAACTTGTTTGCTTTTTATTACTCCAGCCTACTAATTGGGCTAATTAGTCAATAAATTAGAATTATCATGTTGCCGATTATTGTTTGCCTTAAGTTCTGCTTAACACTATTAGCCTTTTACTATTTATGTCTTTCTTGGCTACTTCTATTCATCTCTGTGATCTCACTCTCAGCTAATGCAATATTCAGTGCCAGGGAAATTCAGGAAAATATTGCATTGTCTGCAGATAGTAAGGAATATAATGACAATGTTGCTGAGTAAGCAGCTCTCAGAACGGATTTTAACAGGAAAATATTTTATATACTGATTTGCTGACAAGTAACTTCAAAATAATTATATAACCAACTTTTCATTTCCTAAAAGAAAAAAATACCTGCTTAGTGGAAACATATGATTTCACGAATATTACTATTCTAAGATATGAACAAAGAAAGATAATAGAGTCACAAAATAAGTACAAAGTTCTAAAATGGAATGATTTATTGATGAATATTACGCAGACTGTTAGGTCTGCAGTAGAATTTAACATATGTTTAGAGCAATTATCCTTTTCAGCTCACCATTCCATTCCCCAGCACATTCATAATAGGTTATTCTTATTTAGAACCCCAAAACTTCAATATCTTTATTGTGCAGCCTGCCCAGCACTCCAAAGCTCCTGCATATTATCCTAAGAATGCTGCAGAATGGTACCCATACATGTATAACATAGCTTGAGAAAGCTGAGAGACAGACTTGGCTTCTGCAGGCTCCTTCCAGGCTATAAGACCGGTCTCCAGCCTCTTCTCTTCTATGCTCCAGCAGTCCCAGGAGCGCCAACGAGGGAACCGAGGATGTGGACTGCTCTGTGCAAAAACACTGCACAGAGCAGATAAATATGACATGTTTGTTATTTGTAAACAAAAAACTAGAATTTAGTATCACTTTAAGTGAAGCGGTGCATGGGCTATTCAAGGAAACATGGGAGTTGATTTACTAAAACTGGATAGTGCAAAATCTGGTGTGCAGCTCTCCATAGAAATCAATCAGCTTCCAGTTTTTTTTTTGTCAAAGCTTAATTGAACAAGATGAAGTTAGAAGCTGATTGGCTACCATGCATGGCTGCACCAGATTTTGCACCATCCAGTTTTAGTAAATCAACCCCTTGGTGTCATCAGACAGATGTACAATCTTACTCTTTTATTTCCTCAGTGTGTGTTTTTTGTAGATTGCCCCAGAGCTCTATTTAAGTTATGCCAGTGGTTTTATTCATAAGGACTGTGGTATATCAAAGAGGGACATTCTCATGAAGTGGTGTTCTTAATTGAGAGGGAAACTTAGGAGGAAAGCCTCATATTATTTTTGGACATTGAAGGCTGTATAAAGTCTACACACCACAATTAGTAACTGATCCAATATTTTGTCAACTCTATCAATAGCCTTCTCAGCATCCAACATCTACAGCAGAAGAGCTGTTTAATTACAGGACACAAAAGATTCAACATTCTTCTTATAGCATTGGTTGTCTATGTATAGAAGAGAAGTGATTTGCCAGAACGTGCAAATGAGTGACGTGCGCATGCGCGGGAGTGACGTCACGCGACTCTGGCCAGTCACAGAGCCGGAGATCACGGCCCCGGAAGGAAGAGGGGCAGAAGATGGACGCTGCCTGCACAGGAGACATCGCTGGACGTCGCAGGCTTTGTTTCCATGTAAGTGACACATAATGGGCTACTATGCGATGCATAGTAGCCCATTATGCATCTACTTTACAGGGGAATACAGAGGAAGTAAACCCCATCTGGGTTTACTACCTCTTTAATATGTGTGTTTATTGAGAATACTGGTCTATTTTCACAAATAGTATTATCATGATTAGGCTTGGGGATGACAACTATAGAAACTAGGAACATATCCAAAGAATGCATGTCATAACATCTTAGGATATAAATGAAAAAGCTGATAAGTTGCAAGACAAGTTCAACTTTAGTCATTTTTATCCATTTAGAAACACTAGGAGAAGCAGTAATGAAAAATGGAATCATCTCACTGATATATACATATCATACAACACTAGGGGGCACAAGTATATTTCTTTCCCTGTCTGACATTTGAATTAGCTTGATCTGCACAATGTATACTTTCCAGATATAGTATAAAATTGTATCACAGATCAAAGTTGTCCTGCATTTAATTTAAACAGGGCAAAAGATTACATAGTTTAGTTTTGTATCAATATATCTAGCGCACAGTAAAATAATGTGCTTAGTTTGTGGAATTATTTTTAAGAAAATACTTTGTAGCCAGTCAGCACATTCTAACTGGAGATACAGAAAGCGCTGAAGAATTAGACACTAACCTGTCAGCTGAAACACAAACCTTGTAAATGGTGGACTGACTTCATCCCATTTACAATTCAAATTACAGAGAGCTGACTGGAAGGCCTAAAGACACACGCAGTGGAAAAGCTGCAGAAAAACACAGTTTATCTGAACCTTTTTTTTTTACAGCCACATACATGACCTTAATATATTTTCACACCAGAGATACACAACCAAAACGAAATATATTTTTTTACTGCACCAGGAATTAATTGGAGCTGTACTAACAATCTTACAATACTCCCTTCACTTGGCCAAGCTGAGACAGTCATTTTTTCAAATATATAAATATCAATATTGGAACAACAACACTAAAGTACTTAAACTTCTATCCACCCCTAAACGGCCTTTAACTACTTGACAAACTACATTTCATTTCTTTTTTTTACTGGTAATGGCGGTGATTAGACTTATAGCGGGACTGAGATATTGCGTCGGACAAATTGGACACAGTGGCAGCTGGTGAAGTTTTAGGATGGGGGGCGCCAGGCCGGGCCCTTCTTTTGTGACTCCTCCTACTTCTCATAAGCCCCACCCCTTATAGAATTCACCCACTCCACCCCCTGTATTCCACATATTGTGTCAGGAGTATACAGCTCAGCATCACAAGACACAGTATACAGATCAGCATCACAGGTCAGAGTATACAGCTCAGTATCATAGGTGGGCTATATAGCAGCCAGTATCACAGGTAGGGGTATATTGCAGCCAGTAACACAGGTGGGGTATATTGCAATCAGTAACACAGGTGGGGTATATTGAAATCAGTAACACAGGTGGGGTATATTGTAGCTAGTAACAAAGGTAGGGGTATATTGCAGCCAATATCACAGGTAGGGGTATATTGCAGCCAATATCACAGGTAGGAGTATATTGCAGCCAGTATCACAGGTGGGGTGCATTGCAGCCAATATCACAGGTAGGGGTATATTGCAGCCAATATCACAGGTGGGGTATATTGCAGCCAGTATCACAGGCGGGGTATATTGCAGCCAATATCACAGGTAGGGGTATATTGCAGCCAGTATCACAGGTAGGGTATATTGCAGCCAGTAACACAGTTAGGGGTATATTGCAGCCAGTAACACAGTTAGGGGCATATTGCAGCCAGTAACAAAGATAGGGGTATATTGCAGCCAGTAACACAGGTATGCAGCCAGTAACACAGGTAGGGGTATATTGCAGACAGTAACACAGGTGGGGTATATTGCAGCCAGTAACACAGGTAGGGTATATTGCAGCCAGTAACACAGGTGGGGTATATTGTAGCCAGTAACACAGGTAGGGGTATATTGCAGCCAGTAATGCAGGTATGCAGCCAGTAACACAGGTAGGGGTATATTGCAGCCAGTAACACAGGTATGCAGCCAGTAACACAGGTAGGGGTATATTGCGGCCAGTAACACAGGTATGCAGCCAGTAACACAGGTATGCGGCCAGTAACACAGGTAGGGGTATATTGCAGCCAGTAACACAGCAGTACCTCAGTCAGGCTGCTCACTCATACACAGACTGACAGGAATCACAGGCGTGCATGTTTGGCCACTCCCAGTCTCAGCCCCCGCCCTCCACGACCTGATCAATCAGTCACTGGCAGGGGGACAGTTGGCAGAGGCCAGAGCCAATCAGTATGACTGTGTGCGCCACACTGGCACACACAGTCACACTTTAAAGTCTGACCAATCAGCTCAGGAATTGCTGTCAGCAGACAGCAATGCCCCAAAAAATTCTGGACAGCCTGTACCGGAGACACTTTTTTTGAAAGGAGTCTGCCTATTTTTTCCCCAAATACCAGCGGGGGGGCCGGCGCCCTCTATGGACGAGCCGCCACTGATTGGACACCTAACTGACAATTTTGACACTTTTTGGGGACCAGTGACATTAATACAGTGATCAGTGCTAAAAATATGCAGTGTCACTGTACTATTGACACTGGCTGGGAAGGGTTAACATCAGGTGTGATTAAAGGGTTAATTGTGTGCCCAGCATGTGCTTACTTACTGTGTGGGAGGTGATATGACTAGGAACAGGAGTGCAGGAACCCAGGATCAATACCTTCCCTGCTGACGTTTTGCCTGTGTACAGTGTATTTGGCGGGTGCCTGTGGACATTGAGTCGACGTGTGTGATTACGGGTGGAGCGGGTCACCGGCTATGCGTGTCCCAGACCTGGAAGTTTCAGATTCCATACTAGGTATGAGATCTGGCACAAAACGGCCGCCCTGCCACAGTATATGTACAGTGGGCGATCCACAAGTGGTTAACCCTCACTGAAATGTAACTAATAGCTACATTTACTTTAAAAATCCCCTTTAACTTACCAGAATTGATAGTCTCATGATTTGCTAGATCCTGATTCTTTCTTCTGGACTGCAGAGTAGGAGGGTCCTGCTTCAGGTGCCCATGTCACTAACTGTGTGATATAGATACTTTCCATTGGCTATCCAGCAGAGGGGTTATCACAAGCTCCAGAAGACTCAAGCATCATGATGACTAGAGTTGAGCGAGCCCGAACTGTAAAGTTCGGGTCCGTACCGAACTTTGGGGTGTCCGTGACCCGGACCCGAACCCGGACATTTGAAAAAAAGTTTGGGTTCGGGTTCTGGGTTCGGGTATTTGATCACGCAGGTTGAATAGCTGCAGGGCAGCCAATCAACAAGCGTTTCACTGGTTTGCCCTTAGAAGCCATCACAGCCATGCCTACTAATGGAAACTAGGAGATGATTATAGAACAATAATCTGTCCCTTACAGCAACAGTAGGAACCTGACCCTATAGGATAAGGCAATGATTTTAGAACAAGTATCTTTCCCTTACAGGACCAGCAGAAACCTTTCCCTTTAGAACTAGGAGATGATTATAGAACAATAATCTGTCCCTTACAGCAACAGCAGGAACCTGACCCTATAGGAGTAGGCGATGATTTTAGAACAATTATCTGTCCCTTACAGGACCAGCAGGAACCTCTCCCTTTAGAACTAGGAGATGATTATAGAACAATAATCTGTCCCTTACAGCAACAGCAGGAACGACCCTATAGGAGTAGGAGATTATTTTAGAACAGTTATCTGTCCCTTACAGGACCAGCAGGAACCTCTCCAGTTAGAACTAGGAGATGATTATAGAACAATAATCTGTCCCTTACAGCAACATTAGGAACCTGACCCTATAGGAGTAGGTGATGATTTTAGAACAATTATCTGTCCCTTACAGGACCAGCAGGAACCTCTCCCTTTAGAACTAGGAGATGATTATAGAACAATAATCTGTCCCTTACAGCAACAGCAGGAACGACCCTATAGGAGTAGGAGATTATTTTAGAACAGTTATCTGTCCCTTACAGGACCAGCAGGAACCTCTCCAGTTAGAACTAGGAGATGATTATAGAACAATAATCTGTCCCTTACAGCAACATTAGGAACCTGACCCTATAGGAGTAGGTGATGATTTTAGAACAATTATCTGTCCCTTACAGGACCAGCAGGAACCTCTCCCTTTAGAACTAGGAGATGATTAAAGAACAATAATCTGTCCCTTACAGCAACAGCAGGAACCTGGCCCTATAGGAGTAGGCGATGATTTTAGAACAAGTATCTGTCCCTTACAGCACCAGCAGGAACCTCTCCAGTTAGAACTAGGAGATAATTATAGAACAATAATCTGTCCCTTACAGCAACAGTAGGAACCTGACCCTATAGGAGAAGGCAATGATTTTAGAACAAGTATCTGTCCCTTACAGGACCAGCAGGAGCCTTTCCCTTTAGAACTAGGAGATTATTATAGAACAATAATCTGTCCCTTACAGCAACAGCAGGAAGATGACCCTATAGTAGAAGGCAATGATTTTAGAACAATAATCTGTCCCTTACAGCAACAGCAGGAACCTGACCCTATAGGAGTAGGCGATGATTTTAGAACAATTATCTTTCCCTTACAGGACCAGCAGGAACCTCTCCCTTTAGAACTAGGAGATGATTATAGAACAATAATCTGTCCCTTACAGCAACAGCAGGAACCTGACCCTATAGGAGTATGTGATGATTTTAGAATTCACTGCAAGGAAAGGACCCGGATCACCTCTGCGGACATCAGAGCAGGTGTTGGATTGCTGGGAGTTCATACTTATTTGGGTCTGTGAGAGAACTATTCTACACAGTGTTGCAGCGGTGAACGGTCGTCTCTGCAGGTTCTGAGAAGGGAAGCATTATCCACTGGTCTCATCTCCTGTATATTAAACAAGTGTGTTTGACCACTCTTATCTTAACACACTCTGGGGTAAGAGTGGAGTGCAAGCGGTGCTGTGTGATACACAAATTTTCCTGTTTCATGCACGGAGGCTGGGATCTTCCTCTTCTACTGCTGTCCCTCATATATGGTCTTTTAACATATATTTTTAATTTATTTCTTTAGCGCTGTACCTCCTGTTATCTTGATGATTTTAGAACAATAATCTGTCCCTCTAAGCAGTAGACTCTACCTAGTCCAGTCAGATCGTTCTGTAATGCAGGATGAGATCTGCAATCTGTCCCTCTAAGCAGTAGACTCTACCTAGTCCAGTCAGATCATTCTGTAATGCAGGATGAGATCTGCAATCTGTCCCTCAAAGCAGTAATCATCTCCTAGTTCTAACTGGAGAGGTTCCTGCTGCTGCTGTAAGGGACAGATAATTGTTCTAAAATCATCGCCTACTCCTATAGGGCCAGGTTCCTGCTGTTGTTTTAAGGGACGGATTATTGTTCTATAATCATCTCCCAGTTCTAAAGGGAGAGGTTCCTGCTGGTCCTGTAAGGGACAGATAATTGTTCTAAAATCATCGCCTACTCCTATAGGGTCAGGTTCCTGCTGTTGCTGTAAGGGACAGATTATTGTTCTATTATCATCTCCTAGTTCTAAAGGGAGAGGTTCCTGCTGGTCCTATAAGGGACAGATAATTGTTCTAAAATCATCGCCTACTCCTATAGGGTCAGGTTCCTGCTGTTGCTGCAAGGGACAGATTATTGTTCTATAATCATCTCCTAGTTCTAAAGGGAGAGGTTCCTGCTGGTCCTGTAAGGGACAGATAATTGTTCTAAAATCATCGCCTACTCCTATAGGGTCAGGTTCCTGCTGTTGCTGTAAGGGACAGATTATTGTTCTATAATCATCTCCTAGTTCTAAAGAAAGAGGTTCCTGCTGGTCCTGTAAGGGACAGATAATTGTTCTAAAATCATCACCTACTCCTATAGGGTCAGGTTCCTGCTGTTGCTGTAAGGGACAGATTATTGTTCTATAATCATCTCCTAGTTCTAAAGGGAAAGGTTCCTGCTGGTGCTGTAAGGGACAGATTATTGTTCTAAAATCATCTCCTACTTCTATAGAGAGAGGTTCCTGCTGCTCCTGTAGAAGAAGAAGAATTTATTATTCATTTTTTTTTGTATTAATAAATACTTAAATAGTGCTACATAGTACATTTGTGGGCAGAATGAGGAGAGCGTCAAATAAGGGACGTGGTCGTGACGCTGCAGGTGCTGCTGGTGTTGGTGGTGTTGGTGAAGCTCCTGTTGGAAGGAGAGGACGTGGTCGATCTGTGCCAGCTACACGCATGAGTGAAACACCTTCCTCAGGTAAGAGTAGCCGACAGAACCTTCAACGTTATATGTTAGGCCCGAATGCCGCTCAACAAATGGTGAGGCCAGAACAAGTACAGGCGATAGTAGATTGGGTGGCTGGAGGAAGAGGGTTGGTCGCACAGAGGCACCAACACAGCAAAAGAGGAAGCAGGTTGCAAAAGCGGAGCGAGCGTCCCCTAGACAGTAGGCCTGCTGCTACCAACCGCACCCAGGGACCTAGCACACCAAAAGCAGCTCAAAGGTGATCCCCTGCGTGGCAGTTCTTCAGACAATGTGCTGACGACAAGACACGAGTGGTTTGTAAGCTGTGCAATGATAGCCTGAGCCGAGGCATAAATGTTCTAAAGCTGACCACAACCTGCATGATCAGGCATCTAAATTCAAGGCACAAGCTGCATTGGAATAACCTCAAAATCCAAGAAAGGTCTCGGCCTCCTCCTGCTTCCTCTTCTGCTGCTGCCTCGGCCTCTTCCTCCACCTCTACAGTGACAGTGTCACCTGCTACCCAGCAAACAGAGCATGTGACAGCAACGCCACCATGTCCGCCACCGTCCCCAAGCATTTCCACACGGTCCCATGGAAGCTTACAGCTCTTCATCTCCCAAACACTGGAGAGAAAGAGGAAGTACCCCCCTACCCACCCGCGATCCCTGGCCCTGAATGCCAGCATTTCCAAATTCCTGGCCTTTGAAATGCTGTCATTCTGTCTGGTGGACATGGACAGTTTTAAAAACCTGATGGCGGTGGCTGTCCCACAGTATATGGTTCCCAGCCGCCAATACTTTTCCAGGCGAGCCAATCCATTCCCTGCACAAACAAGTCCGGGACAAGATCAAGTGTGCACTGCGCAACGCCATCTGTGGCAAGGTCCACATAACCACTGATACATGGACCAGTAAGCACGGGCAGGGACGCTATATCTCGCTAACTGCACACTGGGCAAATGTAGTGGCGGGTGGGCCTGAGGCGGCTAGCCATTTGGCGCATGTCCTTCCGCCGCCCAGGATTGCAGGGCATTTGTCTTTGCCTCCTGTTGCCTCCTCCTCCTACTGCGCTTCCTCCTCCTCTACCACTTCCTCATCCGCTCAGCGTAACACCTTCACCACCAACTTCAGCACATCCAGGGGGAAACGACAGCAGGCTGTTTTAAAACTGATATGCTTGTTACTATCCCACTTCTATGTCTCCTTGAAAAAACACTTTGGGCCATGATGGAAGAGGACGTGACACAGGAGGATGAGGAGGAGGAGGAGGGGTCATTTCCACGGTTTTCAGGCCAGTCATTCACAAGTGGCTCAGAGGGTGGGTTCCTGTACCAGCATAGGCCAGGTAAAAAATATTAAAGCTAGGGCACAGTTCTGGAGGATGAGGAGGACGAGGAAGATCATCATGAGGAGGAGGAGGAGGGACCGCAGCAGGGTGGCACCCAACGCAGCTCGTGGGCATCACTGGAGCGTGGCTGGGGGGATACAGAGGACACGGATGATACACCTCCCACAGAGGACAGCTTGTCTTTGCCTCTGGGCAGCCTGGCACATATGGCTGACTACATGCTGCAGTGCCTGCGCAACGACAGCCGAGTTGCCCACATTGTAACTTGTTCTGATTACTGGGTGGCTGCCCTGCTGGATCCCCATTACAAGGACAACGTGCTGTCCTTAATTCCCTCACTGGAGCATGAGAGGAAGATGAGCGACTACAAGCGAACACTGGTAGAGGCGCTGCTGAAGACATTCCGAAATGACACCGGGGCTCAGTGGAAGCACAAGGCAAAGGCAGAGGAGGAGGAGGAAGAGGCTGCCAACGCAGCTGTGGCACCGCCAGCACCTCAGAAGGCAGGGTTAGCATGGCCAAAATGTGGCAAAGCTTTGTCAGCAGCCCGCCACAACAAACAGCAGCACCAGCTGGTAGGCAAGGTCTTAGCAGGAGGCAGCATTTCAGCAACATGGTGGAACAGTACGTGTGCACACGCCTACACGTACTGACTGATGGGTCTGCCCCATTCAACTTCTGGGTCTCCAAATTGGGCACATGGCCTGAGCTTGCCCTTTATGCCTTGGAGGTGCTGGCCTGCCCTGCAGCCAGTGTATTGTCTGAACGTGTGTTTAGCACGGCAGGGGGCGCTATCACAGACAAGCGCAGCCGCCTGTCCACAGCCAACGTGGACAAGCTAACCTTTATTAAAATGAACCAGGCATGGATCCCACAAGACTTGTCTGTACCTTGTGCAGAATAGCCATTTAGACCAGCCTCACACAGCCATTGGTATACTTGTTTTTTTGAATATGCCTCAATATTTTGGGGGCTACCCCAATTAGAAAAAAAAACAAACATACAACAAAAAGTGTTGGCTACATCCTCCTCCTCCTCCACCAACACCACTTCCACCTACACTGCCACGGTCATGGCCTAGTCAACCTCTAGGCTCCTACTCCACATCCACCCCCCCTTCCCATTTTAATTTTATATATTTGATTCTAAGTTATTTTCCCTATCCCCATTTTTTTGTAGGGCACTTGTCATACTCTTACCCCAATTTTACTTCCTTTTGCAGCCCTCTAGCACTTGCCAGGACTTTTTTACAGCCATTTTTGTGCCGAAAAGTTCGGGTCCCCATTGACTCCAATGGGGTTCAGAGTCCGGGGTAACGTTCGGATCAAGTTCGGTAGCGAACCCGAATTTTTTCACGAAGTTCGGCTGGACCCGCCGATCCCAAACATCCAGGTGTTCGCTCAACTCTAATGATGACATTACGACAAGAGGCAGCAACAAGATGGGTAGGCTGCGGTACTAAATTGCTGAGGTGGATCATCAGTCTTCAGTCCTGGAAGAGGCATAGCAGAGGGTCTCAGGTGAGGTTTTGACATTTTTATTTCATTTATTGTAGCCCTCTTTGGGTGGTGGGGGGGTATGAGAAATGACCCTCCCAAAACAGGATGTTGTGCTACACCTGTAGGCAAATAAGAGAACCAGAACCTTTGCTAGGTAGAAGAGTGGGCTACATAAAAAAGTTGGCAGTGCCACCACCAAGGACAAGGCCTCTGTGATTAGAGGGATTCTCTTCCTCATAAATTAACCATCAATCTAATCAACGTAATTGGGAGTAGAGGACCTACTGCAACCAGCATATAACATTAACCAAAAGTATATAAATGCACACCAATATGAAAATAATAAAAAGTAGGGGCGTTGCTAGGTCTCCAAAAGATCTGGGACTAGAGCCCATAGCAGCGAAGTAAAAAAAGTCATGGACAGCCATACACATGTATGTAATATACATGTGTGTATATATATATATATAGTATATCACAAAAGTGAGAACATCCCTCACATTTTTGTAAATATTTTATTATATCTTTTCATATGACAACACTGAAAAAATAACACTTTGCTGCAATGTAAAGTAGTGAGTGTACAGCTTGTATTACAGGGTAAATTTGCTGTCCCCTTAAAATAACTCAACACACAGCCATTAATGTCTAAAACGCTGGCAACAAAAGTGAGTACACCCCTAAGTGAGTACACCCCTAAGTGAAAATGTCCAAATTAGGCCCAATTAGCCATTTTCCCTCCCCAGTGTCATGTGACTTGTTAATGCTACAAGCTCTCAGGTGTGAATGGGGAGCACGTGTGTTAAATTTGGTGTTATCGCTCTCACTCTCTCATACTGGCCACTGGAAGTTCAACATGGCACCTCATGGCAAAGAACTCTCTGAGGATCTGAAAAAAAGAATTGTTTCTCTACATATTGATGGCCTAGGCTATAAGATTGGCAAGAAACTGAGCTGCAGCATGGTGGCCAAGACCATACAGCGGTTTTTACAGCACAGGTTCCACTCAGAACAGGCCTCGCCATGGTTGACCAAAGAAGTTGATTGCGGATGCTCAGCGTCATATCCAGAGGTTGTCTTTGGGAAATAGACGTATGAGTGCTGCCAGCATTGCTGCAGAGGTTGAAGGGGTGGGGGGGTCAGCTTGTCAGTGCTCAGACCATACGCCGCACACTGCATCAAATTGGTCTGCATGGCTGTTGTCCCAGAAGGAAGCCTCTTCTAAAGATGATTCACAAAAAAGCCCGCAAACAGTTTGCTGAAGACAAGCAGACTAAGGACATGGATTATTGGAACCATGTCCTGTGGTCTGATGAGACCAAGGTAATCTTATCGGGTTCAGATGTTGTCAAGCGTATGTGGTGGCAACCAGGTGAGGAGTACAAAGACAAGTGTGTATTGCCTATAGTCAAGCACGGTGGTGGGAGTGTCGTGGTTTGGGGCTGCATGAGTGCGGCCAGCACTGGGGCACTACAGTTTCTTGGAGGGAACCATGAATGCTAGCATGTACTGTGACATACTGAAGCAGAGCATGATCCCCCTCTCTTTGGAGACGTATTCCAACGTGATAACGACCCCAAACACACCTCCAAGACGACCACTGCCTTGCTAAAGAAGTTGAGGGTAAAGGTGATGGATTGGCCAAGCATGTCTCCAGACCTAATCCCTATTGAGCATCTGTGGGGCATCCTCAAATGGAAGGTGGAGGAGTGCAAGGTCTCTAACATCCACCAGCTTCATGATGTCATCATGGAGGAGTGGAAGAGGACTCCAGTGGCAACCTGTGAAGTACTGGTGAACTTCATGCCTAAGACGATTAAAGCAGTGCTGGAAAATAATTGGTGGCCACACAAAATAGTGTGTTGAGTTATTTTGAGGGGCCAGCAAATTTACACCGTTATACAAGCTGTACACTCACTACTTTACATTGTAGCAAAGTGTAATTTCTTCAGTGCTGTCACATGAAAAGATATAATAAAATATTTACAAAAATGTGAGGGGTGTACTTACTTTTGTGAGATACTGTACATTTATCCAAGCTGAACCAATGTAACTATGTAAAAACTGCCATACCTAAACTTCAGCTTTAATGTCATTTCAAAAACCATTCTGAATAAACTGTATGTAAGCCTTTCATTTTCATTAAAATAATACTTGATAGTCCTGCCATTAAGGTCCATGTTCACTCACATTTATAGGGTGGCAACGATCTTTCCCTATCTCCCAATTGTGTTCCTGTGTTTTCACCATGTCAAATAAACTTTGATGGAGGATACAAGCCACCAATTCAATACACATTACACATGCATGGTCCATTGTTGCAACTTCAGTAAACTTGCCCTAAGAAATGCTTTGCTGCCATCACTGGAGCACACATTCAAATATTGAAATGCCTTAATGGGTAGTTGTCAACCTGGAGGAATTTTTGCAATTATTTTTTTAATGCAGACTACCTTAGGTAACACCCACTTGTGATACTCCATGATTGAAATAATTGAAGTCCAATTAATTAAATTGGTGGACCAGGGACAGTAAGACAAGTTTCATAAGCAAGGGTTAGATGATGCTGGGCATCGTCCAGCCAGGAAATGAGGCAGCTTTATTTGACCTGCTGCAGGTTCCAATGCACACTGTGAGAAGCTCACAATGTACAGTGAATTCACAGCAAGCAATTTCAGTACAGGGTAGGAGTCTGCACACCTGGGCAAGAATGAAGGTAGGGCTGGAGTTCAACTTTCTCATAGAGAAAGAAATGTGAATGCATTTCCTCTAGTTGTTTTATTTTAATTTAGTGTATTAATATTCCTTGGTAGGTGAGCAAATGGTAGGTCTTATTACATCAGCATGTGACAGGTGTTACATTTATATATCTGAGACTTTGGCCTTTACACGCTGGAAGTAAAGTAATGCTATGTTGTTCCTGTCTGCAGTGCCATGATTCAAAAAGACAAATAGTATTAACAGTTGCCCTGTGTGCTTCTAGTTTAAGACATGAGCTTGATTAATACACAGTAACATCTTAGTTGCTGCTAGCAAATCTCAGTGGCAATTTTTTTACTCATAGTTATGTGCTTTAAATAGTATACACTGATATAATATCTACTAAGTTCTTCTGAGCTATGTTTTTGAGCATCTGCTATGTAAATAATGTTGTTTAAGTTGTTGGTTCATTCAAACTGACATTCCAACTTCTTGCAGGTTTTTAATATCCTTCAGGGACTTGAGCAGCAAGGTCTATGCATGTGACTTGTTAGCATTATGCATCTTCTCTATTCATAATAAGGGGATAATTTTTGTATTCTTAGAGAATTAAGCAGGCAAATTATGATGTCCTTTTTTTCTAGTAGCGTTGGGAACTATGGTGGGCAAATTTCACTGCTGAAGAGACATATGATAAACCAGGGTGGGTTTTCAGACCATCTGCATCCATCCACAACTAAAATGTCTGTTTTGGGTGAACGATCATCTAGTACAACTTCTCATTGCTACGGGCAGCCACATAAAAGGTGTTGGGTTTCATATACAGTATATCTGAAATCTGTATGACATTAGCTCTCAACTTGCTAATCTTTTGTCTGTTTGTGGTCTTCAGAGAGATATCTGGTCTGTAGGCAATAACCCAGGCATAGCTCTAACTGATCTACACATTTTGATCTTAATTGATCTCAAAATGGATATGCTATACTTTTTATTCCAAGTTAAAGGCTGACCTCAACATATTTTTTTAATTCTTGTTTTCCCCTGTTCTTATATACTAAACGTTTTGACAACCTTACTCAACCTCTTCCTGATCCTGTGTATCAAGAAGTGTTACACTGATGTTGTCTATGGGAGAATTACTACACCAGTGTGGACCCTTGAACCACACTATACAAGATATCCAACAGGAGGTAGCGGGCTAACCAGAGGGTGCTGGCTGACATTACGTTCCCAGGATATTGAAGCACACTGAAACTAGAAGAAGTTGGTAACTGAAACTGGAATGTGGCCCTAACTGGATCTGCGCCTTGCCAAGGTGCTTGAGGATGGTTACAAGATATAGCAGGTGATGTGGAATTTCCCAAGGCGGGAAGTCTAAGGACCAGCCAGTATTCACCAGGGACCCCCTCACGTGTCCTGAACCCAGATTATGACCCCTAGATTCCCCCTGTAATAGACACTATGGGCCGCAAAGTATTTGCATTAAAATACCATGAAATGGTAATAAACTGAAGCAAACAGGTGAACTGTAGATCACACCAAATCAGGAAATAATTAGACAATAACCAGTACATCGGCTAGAGGTCAGGCCAGGCAACTGCCACAGATAACCAAAATACTGGACAGGGGTCAGGCCAGGCAGCAGTAGACACAGATAACTAGGATACTTGCTAGAGGTCAGGGCAGGCAGCGGACATAGAAAACCAGGATATTTGTTAGGGGATAGGGAAGGGAGCAGAAATGGATAACCAGGAATAAGCCAAATGTCAAGGCAGGCAGCAGGCATGGACCACCAGCATACAAAGCCAAAGTACATGGAAATCAAACAGTAAGGGTAGAGAGCAGGAATGCTAACAGGACTCACTATAGAGACAACAAGATACAGCAACTAGCTACAGAAAGAGAGAAAAAAGCACAAAGGATAGCACCTGGGACTTTATGGGTACCATAAGAATTAAACCTTCACAGGAGTCAAGAAATTGTAAAAATAAAAATTATTATTTTATTTCATTGCGTTTCTAAAAAACTCACAGTTGTGAGTATATAATTCAAAAAACAGTAAAAACATAGAGAAACATTTACTATAGAAGCATATTTGGTCTGTTGGCCCTATTGGAATCCCTCATGGCTGATGGGTCCTAATATGCTGAGAACTATACCTATCAACATAGGGGTGAAATAGTATCCCATCTCACAGTGGTTTTGGGGGGGCCCATAGATAAGGCCCACACAGTAAAAATACAGACAATTCCATTGTTACTGTCACTGGATAGATAGTGGGTACTTCAAAATCAACAGCTATCGGTATAGTCCGGCATTTGCACCCACGATCATGCCTTGGGGATTCCTCTTAACATGTTTCGCGTTATCATTGTGTACACGCTTCTTCAGAAGATTAGGGCTTATAAGACTAGTCTGTAATACAGGAACAGAATAACACAGTTTCCACAAATATAAGCACAAGAATACAGTATTTTAGTACAATTCCTTTTATACTTAAACTTACTTCTATGATCCTTGAACATAAATCGAGTGCCTGGGAGATCTGAACACTCAGAGACCCCCAGATGTCACAGTAGGGTGTGGGGACGCATAAGCAATTATTCTAAACCAGTTATGGTTTAGAATAAACCGCAGCAGGTCCAATAAAAATTCATTAAAGTCCCATTGAGTGTTTGTTCCTTCCATGAGGAAGGAGCGCACTGTGTCTAGTCCTCTCTCGTGGGGGATACTCGAATATAACGCCTCCACATCGAGAGTAACTAGGAGAGAGCCCTCGGGTATCTCAAGGCTCTCGATGTGTTTCAAAAGGTCCGAAGTGTCTTTCACATAAGAGGGGAGGCCAATGACATGCTGCATTAGGAAGAAATCGACCAATCTGCTGGCATTCTCACATAGAGCTCCTATTCCCGACACAATAGGTCGTCCCGGTGGTTGGGTTAGGTCTTTGTGTACTTTAGGGAGTGCGTAGAATGTTGCCAGTCTAGGGAATTGTACATTTAAAAAATCATAGGTTTCCTTGTCAATCAAGGCTTGAGCAAAGGCTGTGCCGATCAGTTCTTTGTACTCTAGAATATATTGTGCTGTTATTTCAGAGCTAATGATTTTGTACCATTTCTTGTTTGAGAGTATTTTTTTACACATTTGTTCGTAATAGCAGCATGTCATTAGTACTATGTTTCCCCCCTTATCTGAGGGTTTGATGACAATATCCTTCCTCCGCTGTAGGGACTGCAAGCCTGCTCGTAGGAAAGGTGTAAGGTTTTGTGAGGTTTTGACACTAAATTGATGTTGTTTAATCTCCCCCACTACCGAGGTTAGAAAAGCCCAAATGTGGGGGTTTGTATTGAGATCTGGGAAGCGCTGCGATTTGTTTTTAAATTTGTTAACAATAGTATCCTCTAAATCCTTAGGGGGTTCAGAGGTATTATCTAAACGTGTTTCATTTTCCTCTAAGAGAAATATAAGGTCTCTTAGGACTCATACTCTCTGTAAGTTCTTTGTCTCGTTTCAGTCGTTGTCTTTCAGTCTTTTTTGTGTTCCTATTGGAGATGGCCACCTAGTGGTTCGAGTTGCTATTGCAACCTCATCTCTAATGTAAACTGGGTTATAGAAGTCTTCTGGTGGTTGTAGATAGACCAGTTTTAAATTTAATTAATATAATTAATAGACTATTCCCTAAATTTAATGCTTAAAAACATGCTTTCACAGATAATTGCTTATGCGTCCCCACACCCTACTGTGACATCTGGGGGTCTCTGAGTGGGCAGATCTCCCAGGCACTCGATTTATGTTCAAGGATCATAGAAGTAAGTTTAAGTATAAAAGGAATTGTACTAAAATACTGTATTCTTGTGCTTATATTTGTGGAAACTGTGTTATTCTGTTCCTGTATTACAGACTAGTCTTATAAGCCCTAATCTTCTGAAGAAGCGTGTACACAACGATAACGCGAAACATGTTAAGAGGAATCCCCAAGGCATGATCGTGGGTGCAAATGCCGGACTATACCGATAGCTGTTGATTTTGAAGTACCCACTATCTATCCAGTGACAGTGACAATGGAATTGTCTGTATTTTTACTGTGTGGGCCTTATCTATGGGCCCCCCCAAAACCACTGTGAGATGGGATACTATTTCACCCCTATGTTGATAGGTATAGTTCTCAGCATATTAGGACCCATGAGCCATGAGGGATTCCAATAGGGCCAACAGACCAAATATGCTTCTATAGTAAATGTTTCTCTATGTTTTTACTGTTTTTTGAATTATATACTCACAACTGTGAGCTTTTTAGAAACGCAATGAAATAAAATAATAATTTTTATTTTTACAATTTCTTGACTCCTGTGAAGGTTTAATTCTTATGGTACCCATAAAGTCCCAGGTGCTATCCTTTGTGCTTTTTTCTCCATTATGATTTAGGGACATGGTACCCTAATTACGTAATATAGGTCCCTGTTAGCCACCCAGGTGGACCCTTATCCATTTTTTCATATAGCTACAGAAAGAGTTGCTCAGGAAGCAAGCAAGGAGCTGGTCTGAGTTTAAAAAAGTGAACAAGAAGAAGGATGCCCTGCTGATAATCTGTGGACAGAAGGGGGAAGCAGTTATGACTGTGGCTGGAAGCTGTCCTGATTGGCCACAGCTACAACACTCTGGGTTAAATTCAGAGGTTTGTGTGACTGTGTGCTATAGGTACAGATATAGACCTGAAAAGCGGAACTTAAGTAGCCCTGACACAATGCTGCCCCTACACCCTCCTCTTTTGGGATAAATGACTCACAGTGTCATGTACCTACTTCTTGTGGACCCAGACTGTCATTGGCACACTTCACAGAGGGTATCATCACATAGCCTGGGCTCACATGTCACAATGTGTGGCATTCTGCAAAACTTAGGACCACCAGCATTCCCAGGGGGTACCAGTAGGCCCTGGCTAGGTCACCATTGCCTTAGAAAGTCAGGTGGTGGGATCAAGGTAAGTTTAATTTTACCCACGAAATGCTTATTTTTGTTTTCAATAACTGCATTGTGTTTTAAAGAGTTGCATACATCTGCATTTTTGTTTAGAGGTAATAAAGGATGTGTTTTAAGAGTGCTGTCGCTAGGGAGGATATTTATAAAGCAGCGAGTGTGACACTTACAGGTGGTTAAAGTGGAACTATAGCCTTAGGGGGAAAAAATATATTTCAGAAAAGACACTGTGGGTCTCTTCTGCAATAAAAGCTTTCCTTCTGCCTGCCAGCAATGTTTCTCCTAAATGTACACAAAGCCATGTATTTGCAGCTCAGTTTGCATTTCCAACATGTCCTGGGTGCCAAGGTAAATTAGGACCTGTGCACATGCATGGGAATTATGTAATCTTGAGCCTGCCAAGAAGCCAAACCCATAGGAAGACCGAATAGTGATGTCAGCAGCTGTAAAAGCTAACTCAGCTCTGGGACAGAGCCCTATAGAAGTCTATTGGGCACTAATGCTCACATGCTGCCAGGACATTGAAGACATTGCATGTAACCAAATAGTGCAACTGCGACCACTGGATTCAGGTAAGTATATATCTGTGGAAGGGAACGATGGGTTAGGTCAGGGGATGGGGCAACATGTTGTTTCCCAAACTGCCATGACTGTTCATTTTTCTAGAATAACTGCTACAGATATGCTTAGAATTATAATAATATTAGTGATGATATTGCAGGAGCACATTCAATGTTGCACCTACCTCTAATGTGCTCACCAGCCTGTGTTTTACTGTAGTTTCACATAAAGACAAATTAGCATTGCACAGATAAATTTAGATTTTCTTGTCTACATTTAATACAAATGAGTAACCTATATATCTGATAATGATCACATTTACATAATGACCTTTATTTATTGTGAACGCAATCATATTAATTGAGCTGCTGTCGTAAGGGTAATTTGCTGCAAATTACAGCACCACAGACAACATTGCAGTGGCCCTTTTAACTTCTACAGTTCCTTTATCAGTTTCTCCCCTGCTGCTTAGCATGCAAGGAATATACTATCTAAAATCAAAGAATAATGTACATATGATTATGTCAAACAGGAATAGGTGAATATGCAAAGTTTAATTTGCATACTTTATTTAGGTTTTCAGTGTTAAATGAATACATTTTTATATCACAGATAGTCTGGTGTTGACTAGTAGGTTTTTGCCTGTAAGTGCGCCTGTATGTGTGTGTGTGTGTATACTGACAGCTGATCACTGAAGACTGGAGGGCATAAACAAAGAAGATACTAAGGAATTACAGAAACTTGATTTACTAAGATACAGTGCATATGGATATTTAGTTATAAAAGTAAATACATTTTAATCTTGAAGACTAGTTAAAAAGATGAAACAAAGCATCATGGTAGCTTCTACTTCATGTCAAACAAATGACTTACTTTAGAATATTGGCTTAAATACACAGAGTAGTAGATATATCTGTCTTGAAGGGCAAATGTTTCTTTTAGTGAAGTTTTCTATTTATAATTTTCCCATCCCACAGAGTCCAGCCCACATGGTCAAATACCTGCCTCCCTCCCCATTGTAGTGATCATCACTGTGCAGCCCTGCCCAGCGCAATGCAGCCTCTATAATGAAAATATTCCTGGCTACCATTATTTATTACATGTACCCTGCTTCCCCATTTCCCACATATGTGTGACAGTATGATTATCGCTCCAACGTCTGGTCCATCAGAATTGTCAATTTTCCTAACGCACACCTTTCTGGCAAAGTAAGGCCTGTGTAGAAGTGGGTGCTGCAGCGATTACCAGCTGGATACTGGAAGCGTCAATCAGTGTCAAAAGGGTCAAAAATAGATAAAGAAAAAGAGAGAATTCTTCTTTTTCTTTATCTATTTTTGACAGACAGTCAGGAATATCTTGCCTATCCTAAGTTTCTGTTTCTACCCCCTTTCCTTCTTCCCCCTCTCCCTCCATTTTTTCCCTCCCTTTTTTTCCCTTTATTTCTTTCTTTTTCCTTTTTTTACCTCCTTCTTTCCAGCTTTATCTTCTTCCCGGCTTGCTTTTCCTCCGTCTCCCGTTGTTCGCTTTTTGGCTCCAGCACTGCTTACACTTTCTCTTCACTAGGTTGTCTCCGGTTTTCTGGCCTGACGTCACTGGTTGCCGTAGTGATGGCGGCCCCGCAGGCTGGCATCCTCCGGTCACCCCGCTGTTGTTATGTGCACGGTGCATGCGCGACCGGCGGGGCACGCCGGATGGCTCAGCACTCTGGTACAAACGATCGGCTGCATACAGAGCAGCGCGATCGTTGTGATACAATGTACCAGCTTACCCTTTCTATACCATTATACTTTTACCTTCATGCCTGGCCAACCTCAATAATTTAATTAATTTAGGCGGGATTTGACATCATGTGACGTCAGAGGGAGGGGGGTGTGACCCTTTATTTCTGTGTATTTTCTCTTTTTGTGTAACTTGATTGATGGTTGATATGTATATAATCTGCTCTGCACTCTTGCAGGTTATATCAACCTTTGGACGGTGATCCTTGGTGTGCTGGCAAATACTTAGACTTGGTCCATCAGAATGTCTCCTCCTCCTGCCATCAACCTTCTGGGACATTTCACAGGTCCCAGAAGGCTGTGGGACCATTGACAAAGCACATGTGCAGTGGGCAGTCAGCTGTGAAGCCACGATGAATCACAGCCAGCTACCCACAGTTAACATGACGGTGCTCTGGACCCAAAGACCAGTAAAGAACCGGTTTGAGTGAGGACAGCACTGGGCCGCTGGACAATTAAGTATCCTTTTATTAACAGTCAGTAGCTACAGTGTTTGTAGCTTCTAACTTTTATTTTTTTTTTTCAAACAGGGCAAATTACTGCTTTAAAGCGGAGCTCCGAAAAGTTGCACTCTCTGTGATGTGATCCTTCTTTAAATAAAGAACCTTTGGACGGTGATCCTTGGTGTGCTGGCGAATACTTACACTTGGTCAATCAGAATGTCTCCTCCTCCAGCCATCAACCTTCTGGGACATTTCACAGGTCCCAGAAGGCTGTGGGACCATTGACAAAGCACATGTGCAGTGGGCAGCCAGCTGTGATGCCACAAGGAATCACAGCCAGCTGCCCACAGTTAACATGACGGTGCTGGGGACCCAAATACCAGTAAAGAACCGGTTTGAGTGAAGACAGCGCTGGGCCGCTGGACAATTAAGCATCCTTTTATTAACAGTCAGCAGCTACAGTGTTTGTAGCTTCTAACTTTTTTTTTTTCAAACAGGGCAAATAACTGCTTTAAAGCGGAGCTCCGAAAAGTTGCACTCTCTGTGATGTGATCCTTCTTTAAATAAAGAACCTTTGGACGGTGATCCTTGGTGTGCTGGCGAATACTTACACTTGGTCCATCAGAATGTCTCCTCATCCAGCTATCAACCTTCTGGGACATTTCACAGGTCCCAGAAGGCTATGGGACCATTGACAAAGCACATGTGCAGTGGGCAGTCAGCTGTGAAGCCACAAGCAATCACAGCCAGCTACCCACAGTTAACAAGCCAGTGCTGGGGACCCAAAGACCAGTGAAGAACCGGTTTGAGTGAGGACAGCGCCGGGCCGCTGGACAATTAAGTATCCTTTTATTAACAGTCAGCAGCTACAGTGTTTGTAGCTTCTAACTTTTATTTTTTTTTCAAACAGGGCAAAGAACTGCTTTAAAGCGGAGTTCCAGCTTCTAAAAAAAAAATTAAAAGTCAGCAACTACAAATAATGTAGCTTCTGACTTTTAATATAAGGACACTTACCTGTCCAGGGATCCCACAATGTCAGCCCCCCAAAGCCAACTCGGGTGCAGGCGCCAGCATAGCAACTAAGGGAAACCAGCAGTGCAGCCTTCAGGCTTCACGGCCATCTTCCTACTGCACATGCGCGAGTCAGGCTGCGCTTTCTGAATGGCCCCATTGTCTTCTGGGACACACATAGGTTCCAGAAGGCAACGGGTGGGAGAAGGAGGGGCCGATGCAAATCAGGAGATGATGTACCTTGCCACAACAAGGTAGGACAGAAGTCCTGATGGAAAAATCACAAAAAAGCCTTTTTAGCCTGGAACTCCACTTTACCAAATAATAGGTCGGTGCCATGCAAGGCCAAACAGTGAAGATCACTGGAAGAGGAAGAAGGTATGTATTTGACCAGGTAGGTAATAAATGTTAGTATAACTTGTCCTTTAAATTGTATCTAAATCAAAAACTGGATACTGCGGTAAGGGGTTAGAACTTCTGTTTTTATTCTTTGTCTAAGTAATAATATTCACCATGGCTGTAGGTGAGATGAAATCCAATTTCATTTGTCCTAGAAAAGGAATATCTCCCAATGAGGACATTTGTTCTAATGGCAACTATCTAAATGGACAAGCCCCTCTTCTTAATACCTTATGTGTCTACAGGACAGTAAGCAAATGGAAAGGAAAGATAATTAAAAAAAACCTGCAGATTTTAGCCATTCCCTGCTCTAACCAAAATGTATGAACAAATGTTGGATTTTGAATTACTTTGATTTCATTGGCAGCATGAACTGACATGGGACTGGTATAGAATAGCACTGGATAAGGTAAGTGTTACCTATTTATCTCGGGTGATAATTTTGTTTTTCAGGTTAGTTAGGTTAATGGGTACATTAGAGTTAAAGCTAATTTTTAGAAACTAAAATGAATCCCTAGGTAGTGTACAGGCTGCAATATTCACCTTTAATATGAAGATGTCTCCCACAGTATTTATTTTTCACCAGGAAATGTCCCCGACCCTCTGGGTTGCATTGCACCCGTTGCAGTTGCCATCATGTACTGATGGTTATTAAGCAATTACAAATGTTTGTTTGTTTTTGATCAGCGTTTACTCTTCATTTTGAATCAAACATCAAAATGAATAATTTATTTCTTAACATATATATATATATATATATATATATATATATATATTCTTTATATACAGTATATCAAATAGTTTGATTTTTACTGATTTTATTATATTGCAACAAATTACATTTGGGAACAGCTTATTAGAATGCAGCTATTGCATTTTTACAGCAAATATTTTTTTCTTACATTTTTTTTCATATTCAACACCTAATGAACCTTAAATAGCCCTAGCAAACTCATGTATCCTCTTTTCTTTTTAACTGTTTTAATGTTATTGGTTTTTATTATTCATATGCAAGCAGTTTTTTATGTTTGCTTTGTTTGCTTCTTTGTAATGTTTTCGTTGCAAAAAAAAAAAGAAAAAACAGATAACTTCAAATGGCTTTATTGTGATAAACAAGAAGAATTGCAGAATAAAATTATTATCTTATATCTGTAAAGACACTAGTTTTTAAACAAAAATTGATCTGACAAATATATATTTTTTCTTTTAAAATGTGTATATACTAAATTCATTTTTGGAATTGTAATTGCAATACCATCAAGAAAGCCATAAGTAACTTAAAAGCTATTAAAAAGTCAAAAGGCCTAGAACTGAAGTATGATAATTGCTCAGGTCTATATTGGGCAAACAGGTGCAAAATTATAAAATAAATAAATAAATAAAGTTCAACCTACTAATAATAACATATAAAGCCATCCACTACTCTTCCCTGAGCTACATTACCAACTTAATCTCAAAATATTACCCAAACCATCCTCGTTGGTCCTCCTATGACCTCCTGAATTCTACCCACCTCATCACATCCCCCCATGCTCGCCCCCAGGACTTCTCCAGAGCCTCCTCCAGGGCCCCCTCAATCCTCTTGCATTGAATTGTGTTATAACTGTACTGTCTGCCATTATTTCGTAAAGTGCTGTTGCCACTATGTAAATCATTTATAATGATAATAATAATAAAAATAATAAAGGGTATTATCTCTTGTATCTATGCACAGCTCTTATCTTATATACTGTACAAGCCCCTGATCTTCTATCCTGCAGAGAAAAATGGCATGTTGGCCCCATTGATGGTGAACAGTGGGATCAGATCCTTCAAGTAGGCCCTTTGGTGTTGGTGCATTGTGTATATTGCACACCAGAACAGCTGCATAAATGGGGCAGGAGGGGATCTCCCATTTGCCCCAAATGTTAAGAACACCCTGGTGATCTCATCCACATGCCCTGGTGATGCCCCAAGCTTGTGAGATACTGTCATCGAGTTATTAGAATAATCAACAGGGTATATCAGGTTCAGCTGACTATGGATCCGCTGATGTGTTTGTTGGGTAGCCTCAATGAGGAACAACATCTTCCTTCTGTATACATTGCTTTGACCAGACTTTTATATCTAGCCAGGAAGCTGATTGCTCGGCTTTGGCTTTCTGCACAACCTCCGACAAGTACGCAGTGGATCCAGGCGGTTTATAACATACTTGTTAGAGAAAAGAATTACCTATCACCATTTGAAATTTCCCAAAGAAATTTGTAAATATTTGGCAGAGTTGGTTGAATGTCCCAGAGGTGGCTCCCCCACGGCTGGTTCTGGATAGACTATTGCAGGGCTAAATAATTGAATCCCACAGTTCTCATTTTGCAGCCATATGAGACCCTTTATGGACAAGATAGCAAGTAAAACATCAAGGTCTACTTACCTACAAAATGTATGACTCAGAACCTCATCTTCCAAGTTAGATAATGTTCATTCCAGGTTGGTTTTATTTTTTGTTTTCATTTTTTCTTTTGGAAATATAGATGTGAGGTTTTGCGCCCTGCACAGACTTCGGTTCATTTCCCTGACTGGCAGTTGTTGATGAACATTTTTGTCTTGCTAATTATATCTCCTGTTTTTAATAGACTGTACGCCTATTTGATTGTGAAATGTAATGCCTTATGTTTCTGCCCAACAAACACTTTTTGTTGATGAAAAAAAAATAATAAAAATAATATTCATGTAATTGCCATATTGCCAAATGTGTGTTTACGTCAGCTTGATCTAAATTTTGTATGGATTGTATCACACTAAATAACTTTGTGTCATCTGCAAACATAGAAGCAACACTCTAATCCCAAACTATAAACCAGTGGTGGTCCAGAAACTAAACCTGGGGATATGCTAATTTTAACATAGACCACTTGTTACATGAGTCACAACTCTCTGTACATGGTCTTTAATACAGTTTTTCTTCCATGGCAAAATATATTTTGTCAGCTACATGTCCTTATTTTACTTATTAGGCATCTGTGAGGCAACACATCAAAGACATCAGCAAAGTCCAAATATGCTACATCCACAGTTACCCCGCTATCCAAGTTTCTATTTACTCATAAAAAGAGAATGGATTTGTTGGACACCATCTGTCTTTGATAATCCTGCACTGGCTATTACTCATGATATTTTTCTCCATCATATTCCTGCATGTGTTCTCTTAACACTAATCCCTTTAACTATCTCTCCAACTATAGAAGTTAAGATTACAGGTGTGGTGCTAAAAGATGCAGAACTTGATTTCTACTAAAATTACAGATACTGCATTTAATTTATGCCAATCTGTTGGAATTATTCCATTTATTTAAGTGTCTAAAGAAAGATTGACTTATGTTATTTAAGGACGTATAAGCAAAGACTGAATTGTGTTGTGGGAGTGAAAACAAGAAATTACCCATGGTACTTGGCTCCCATCCAGCAGTGGTTACTTTGCCTACTAATGATCTTAGGGCCTAATTTCCTATTTACCCAAAGAAACAAATAGCAGTTTAAAATCATTTTCAGTGGGTTTCAGCAGCAATATTTTCACTATGGGGTTGATTTACTGAAACTGGCAAAATCTGCTGCAGCTGTGCATGGTAGACAATCAGCTTCTAACTTCAGCTAATATAATTCAGGAAATATAATTCAGGAGCTGCTACAGCATTTGACAAAGGCAGCCCAGAAGTAAGGTTAGATGGCTCAGTAATATGTAGACTGGGAAAAATAAAAACACTTAAAATACTGTCAGAAACCAAAGAATATTTAAAATACTTTAACCACTTGCTGACCGCCTCGTGTACATTCACTGCAACGGCCCCACCGCACTCTGCCTGAGTGTGGCCGCGGGTCAGGCGGACTCGATGTCCACCGGCGATCCACGATCACCTTCTAGAGAGGAAAAACGCGGAACCACCAATGTAAACACGGCGGCTCCCTGTTCTGTCAATGGGCATGACAATGATCTACTGATCCCTGTAATTGAGATCAGTTAGATCTGTCATGTCCCTGCCAACCCATCCCCCATCCAGATAGAACACAGTGAGGGAAACCACTTAACCCCTTGATCGCCCCCTACAGGTTAACCCCTTCCCTGCCAGTGACATTTATACAGTAAACAGTGGCTATTTTTAGATCTGATCGCTGTATAAATGTCAATGGTGCCAAAAAAATGTCAAAAATGTCCGATCTGTCTGCCGCAATATCGTAGTCCCGATAAAAATCGCAGATCGCCACCATTACCAGTAAAAAAAAAAAAAATTGTAAGAACGCCATAAATTAATTCTCATGGTTTGTAAACGTGGCAACTTTTGCACAAACCAATCAATAAACGCTTTTTGCAATTTTATTTATCAAAAATATGTAGAAGAATATATATATCGGCCAAAACTGATGAATAAATTTGTTTTTTATATATATATTTTTTTTTACGTATTATAATAATATATGATTATAATAATAATACGTATTATAGCAAAAAGTAAAAAATATTGTTTTCTTGTTCAAAATTGTCGGTCCTTTTTTGTTTATAACGCAAAAAATAAAACTGCAGAAGTGATCAAATACCACCAAAAGAAAGCTCTATTTGTGGGAAAAAAAGATGTCAATTTCGTTTGGGTAAAATGTCAAACGACCGCACAATTGTCAGTTAAAACGTCACAGTGCCGAATCGCAAAAAGTGCTCTGGTCAGGAAGGGAGTAAATCCTTCTGGGGCTGAAGTGGTTAAAGGAAAATATGCTATCATATAATATAATATTAAAATTATAAAAAAGCTTAAGAACAAAGTAGGAGGCAAAACCAAAGAAGTTCCTGGCTCAACTTACTGACCAGCTTGCTAACCAACCGCATGCGTTGACCTTCCATGTGCTCCTTGCTGCAAAGGCCAGTTATAGGTGAGGGCAATGGCCATTTGTTTGTAATGTTTAAATACTGGTGAAGGGACGCACTGGACGCCTTTTGCTGCCATAGTGCTATATGCTGGGTGTCCAGTGCGCCCCTGTGCCTTTAAGTAGGGGTGGGCTCCCTCCAAGCTCACCTGCCCTTTGCCTTTCCATTTGCTTCCACTGTGGAGGCTCTTAAAATTTAGAGTTAGGACTACAAATACCAGGATGCCTTGACGTGGCTCTTTAGCTTACCCATGTATTTGCAAATGTGTGCAAACTAAACCCCTGTATTTAATGCATACTGTTAGACAGAACAATTTGTTTGGTTAGCAAGCTGGTCGGTAAGTTGAGCAAGGAATTTCTTTGGTTTTGCATGTGTTGCCCTTCGATGTGCTCCTTGCTGTAAAGGCCAGTTAAAGGGGAGGGCAGTGGTTATTTGTTTGTAATGTTGAAGGCACAGGGACCTAAGTGCAGTAATCTAAGCCAGGCTTCACATAGAATGCAGTGCAAATTCGCTACGGATTCAGCACCACATCTAAATCGCAACCTGTCCATACGAACTTATTGCAGAGTGTATGTTAACCACTTGCTTACTGGGCACTTAAACCCCTCTCTTGCTCAGACCAATTTTCGTCTTTCAGCGCTATTGCATTTTGAATGACAATTGTGCGGTCGTGTGGCGTTGTACCCAAACAACATTTTTATCATTTTTTTCCCACAAATAGAGCTTTCTTTTTTTGGTATTTGATCACCTCTGTGGTTTTTATTTTTTGCGCTTTAAACAAAAAAGAGCAACGATTTTGAAAAAAGAACAATATTTTTTACTTTTTGCTATAATAAATATAAACATAAATAAATAAACAAATAAAAAATGATTCATTATTTTTGGCCCATGTATATTCTTCTACATATTTTTGGTAAAACAAAATCGCAATCGCTGTATATTCATTGGTTTGCGCAAAAGTTACCATGTCTACACACTATGGGAATTGATTTACAGCGTTTTTATTATTTTTTTTTTACTAGTAATGGCGGCGATCTACGATTTTTATCAGGACTGCGATATTGCAGCGGACATGTCTGACATTTTTTACACTTTTTTGGGACCAATAACAGTTATACAGCGATCAGAAGTTTAAATATCCACTGATTAGTGTATAAATGGCATTGGCAGTGAAGGGGTTAACTGTGCTCACTGTATGTGTTCTAACTGTGTGGGGACGGAGCTGCCAGGGACATAACAGATCTAACTGATCCCGATCACAGGGATCAGTAGACCTGCTATGTCCCCCTCACAGAACGGAGAACCGCCGTGTTTACATTGGCGGTACCCCGTTCTGCCTCTTTAACAGAGGATCGTGGGTCTCCAGCGGACATCGAGTCCGCCGCCCCGCGGGCACGCCCACGCAGTGTGCGGCAGCCACGAGAGCGCGCCGACGACGGCTGTGAGTGCATGCGGGGAGCGCGCAAAGGGGCGGACATCCATGGACGTCCCCCGAGCAATGCAGATCCGCGCTGTAGCTGTCTTTCGGCTATAGCGCGGATCTGTACTGGTTAAGTTAACGACACCCCACAATCAGTTTGCAAAACGCAGTGCAATTTGCAGGATTAGATAACATGGGTGTGAACACCCATGTGATTTGATTCTGGTGCAGACAAAAAAGGGCCCTGCATCAGTTTGGTGCGAAAGGCGGTGCGATTTGAGCCATACAAATCCATGGCTCAAATCGCACCCCAGAGACACCATCTGCCCAATGAAATTAATGAATGCCCAAGTTCTTGATGTGCACCCAAACATGTTGCACGCGTTTACAAGCGTCAATAATTTTTTTCTGCCAAAACACTGCTGCCTGGAGGAAAGGCATCTAGGAGCAGGGACGTGCGGTGAGGTGAGTGGCTGGTTAGACACACACATGGTTACATACTCCGCAAACTTTAGAGCGAGAGCAATAATTCTAGAATTAGACCTCCTCTGTAACTCTAAACACGTAACCTCTAAAAAATTTTAAAGTGTTGTCTATGGAGATTCTTAAGTACTGAAGTTTGGCGCCATTCCACAAGTGTGCACAATTTTAAAGCGTGACATGTAAGGTATCTATTTACTCTGCGTATCATCAGCTTTCACATTATACAAAAAAATCGGGCTAACTTTACTTTTTTTTTAATTCATGAAACAGTTTCTTTAAAAAAAAATGCATTTAAAAAATTGCTGCGCAAATACTGTGTAACATAAAACGTTGCAATGACCGCCATTTTATTCCCTAGGGTGTCTGCTAAAACAATATATATAATGTTTGGGGGTTCTGAGTAATTTTCTAGCAAAACAATGATGATTTTTATATGTAGGAGAGAAGTGTCAGAATTGGCCTGGGTGGCAAGGGGTTAATTACCATAAGTAAGTAATATACAAATAATTATTATATATTATTTTTAAGGTAATTTACTATATTTTCAAAAACTGTACTCAAGCAGGTGGCTTAATGGACAAATTACTGAAGTTTAAAGTTATAACTTCCAAACAGTAATTTCAAAGTATGATTTAGCTTGTACCTTTTCAGCAGCAGCAGATTCTAATTCTCCCTCTTAACTGTGTGAGAAAAACATGGGATTGTGGGTAAATCTTATACACATAAGCCCATGTTTTTCCTTGTAGTTAAGAGGACTATTTGTCTTTTAGACACGTGCCCCCTTCTATGACACTGCAGTGAGGCGTGCCTCCACTGCAGCATTTTTATTGGACCACTTGGGCCAATTGTGCTTTACAATTGGTCCAAGGTTCCAAGCTGTCCATTGAGCTCAGTACCTCTGAAAAGAAGTAAGGAGAGGCACTGTGAGTTCATCCTCTCAGTCTGCTGCAAACACAGGGTGTCAGCTTGTATTTAAACTGGCCACTCTGTATGTAGCTTTTGACAGGCTGCACAAGGAGCCCCGTATTTCCAGAACCATAGATGGTAGAAGCCCCAGAAGGACTTTAGCTACATACCTACCAAATTTGGGGTCTCTGTGATCCCAGGTCGCCGAGCCACGACCCTCCAAGTGAATCTTTTTTTTGTTTTTTATTTTTTTAACCACTTCAATACTGGGCATTTTCAAACCCTTTCTTCCCAGACCAATTTTCAGCTTTCAGTGCTGTCGCACTTTGAAAGAAATTGGATGGTCATGCAACGCTGTACCCAAATGAAAATTTTATAATTTTTTTCACACAAATAGAGCTTTCTTTTGGTGGTATTTAATCACTACTGGGGTTTTTATTTTTACGCTGCAAATGAAAAAAGACGGAATTGTGTTTAAAAAAATGCATTTTTCTTAGTTTCTGTTAAAAAAAATTGCAAATAAATAATTTCTCTAAATTTTGACTAAAAATTATACTGCTATATTTCTTTGGTAAAAATAACCCAAATCAGGGTTTATTTGGTGTTGGCGGTGATGGGGGACAGACAGATGTTTTGTGCTCTGGTACAGATGTGATGGGGACAGGCAGATGTTTTGGGGTCTATGACAGATGTTATGGGAACAGACAGATGTTTTGTTCACTGTGACAGATGTGATGGGGGACAGACAGATGTTTTGGGGACTGTGACAGATGTGATGGGGACAGATAGATGTTTTAGGGACTGTGACAGATGTGATGGGGACAGACAGATGTTTTGTGCACTGGTACAGATGGGATGGGGACAGGCAGATGTTTTGGGGTCTATGACAGATGTTATGGGGACAGACAGATGTTTTGTTCACTGTGACAGATGTGATGGGGGACATACAGATGTTTTGGGGACTGTGACAGATGTGATGGGGGACAGATAGATGTTTTGGGGACTGTGGCAGATGTGATGGGGACAGACAGATGTTTTGTGCACTGGTACAGATGTGATGGGGACAGGCAGATGTTTTGGGGACTATGACAGATGTTATGGGGACAGACAGATGTTTTGTGCACTGTAACAGATGTGATGGGGACAGACAGATGTTTTGGGGACTGTGACAGATGTGATGGGGGACTAACAGATATTTTGTGCACTGGTACAGATGTGATGGGGACAGGCAGATGTTTTGGGGACTATGGCAGATGTTATGGGGACAGACAGATGTTTTGTGCACTGTGACAGATGTTATGGGGGACAGACAGATATTTTGGGGACTGTGATAGATGTTATGGGGACAGACAGATGTTTTGTGCACTGTGACAGATGTAAGGGTGGGACAGACAGAAGTTTTGTGCACTGTGACAGATGTGATGGGGGTCAGACAGATGTTTTGGGGACTAGTACAAATGTTTTATGGGGACACTGACATGTGTATGGGGACAGGGGTATCAGTGGTGCTTGGTGTACTATTTGAGGTGGAATATGTGACAGCTCTCTGTACAAAATCATCCTCACCTGAACTGTCACAGAGACACGTGTCTCTGTTTACATTGTGACGTCTGTGATTGGACACAGCCATCACGTGATCGGGAGGGCCAATCACAGCGCCAATATCCCGATCTCTGCTCGGCCGGGTCCTGTGATCACAATGATCACAGGATCGAGCCGCAGCGCACCTCGTGGCCACACTGCAAGCACTCGTTCTGAGGGACGTTCCTGAACGTGCATTCAGAACGGTGAGGCGCCCACCCGGCCGTATATGTACAGTGGCCGGGTGGGAGGTGGTTAATGACCATGGCAGATGAGGCTCTGCCTCACCTGCCTCCCCTGACTGTATGTCCCTGTCTAGGAGAGATAGCAAAACATCCAGTGTGCATGAGGCCTTAAACTAACCTCCTTGTACATGTTGTTTTTATTTGTTGTTTCATATAGAACTTGTTGAAGTGTGCCAGCAAGACCAGTGCTTACTCATTTTTACGGCATTTACCGTTCATAATGGAAAATGGATTTCTTTACCAATCAGCCTAGTACAGAAAGTTGTGACTTTTTCTGTGGTATGTTGCAAATATAAAAATGTTTAATGAAAGCTGAGATCTTTACTGGAGATTGATTTTTTAGATGCACTGTATCTTACATTCAGCCATAGTGTCATATGAAGAATAACTGACAAAAGAAGGTCATGTTATGCACTGATTTTTACTCATATAATGCTTCTTATCTATTGTTTAAAGTTTTCAACAAGTTTCATAAAAAAAAAAAAAAAAAAAAAAAAAAATTTAAATAGTATACATTTTTAGGTACTTATACTATTACAATCGTACAAAATCCCCATTGTTCTAAGAGGGAAGAAGTCCCGAACCTCCTATCTTTACTGTCGGATTTTGGTGAATCACATCATGTCAGAGACACACGTTACAAAAAGGACTATCGTTTGAGTACCGTTTGAATAAACCGTCCCTCCTCTCTTCGTCAGTTTATCATTAAACGGAAAGAGGAAAAAAACAGTCGACTCTTCACAGACTATTTATTGGACTGTTATTTTAATGTACTTTTCGTGTAACGTCCTTCTAAAGTAATTTAATCATTCTTAACAATTCACTTCCTGTAAGGTACAATTGAAACGATAATCGGAAAGATAAGACAAAATCGTCGAGAAATTTAAAAAAAAAAAAAAAAAAAAAAAAAAATACTTT
>BLSH010127324.1:1304642-1340223 GCA_018402905.1 Glandirana rugosa | reverse complement strand
AATGATGGCTTGCTTCACTGATAGTGACAGCTCTTTGGATCTCATATTGAGAGTTGACAGCAACAGATTCCAAATGCAAATAGCACACTTAAAAATAACTCTGGACCTTTTATCTGCTCCTTGTAAATGGGATAATGAGGGAATAACACACACCTGGCCATGGAACAGCTGAGCAGCCAATTGTCCCATTACCTTTGGTCCCTTAAAAAGTGGGAGGCACATATACAAACTGTTGTAATTCCTACACTGTTCACCTGATTTGGATGTAAATACCCTCAAATTAAAGCTGAAAGTCTGCAGTTAAAGCACATCTTGTTTGTTTCATTTCAAATCCATTGTGGTGGTGTATAGAGCCAAAAAGATTTGAATTGTGTCAATGTCCCAATATTTATGGACCTGGCTGTATTTTTAGGAAATCTATCATCTTTTTAGTCATTACCAAGTCTATAGATTTCATTTTTCTAGGCCTGACCTGGAATGTTCATTACCCAATTTGGCACTACTATAATATTACTGTTCTGATGTCTTAAGTAGAGATCAATTAGGCAGGACCTCAGCATTATAATCTTGCTACCTTGTACTTCTCCTAGCAGATTGTATCCTTTCTCAACCTGAGACTCAGGACACATTGGTCCATAACAAAGAAAATCTGGAAAGAGTATTTACCACATATGTCAATGAACTATGCCTGTGGACATGGGCCTAAGCATCTGTTAAGCTCCTAAAGGGATATAATTCTCAACATACAGCTCAGATATCAGTAGATGTAAAAGATGTGTAGAGCTGCAGTCAGGGAATTTTAAGCCTATCCAATATTCTATTTGTTTGCAGCAGGTGTTATATATATAAGGTGCTAGGCTTAAGCTTTGTTTTGCAAGGCCATCTGAATATTTAAAGCTTGAAAATAAGATGCAGGAGGAAGTAAGTGGTTTTGATTTGCACTTTCCTTGTACAGAAAAGGAGACAGCTTAAACACAAGCACTGTGCGTAGCTTCCACTGCATCTCACGTCACTGAGCACACAGAAGTCTGAAACACTCTTTCAGCCCAGGGTTGTTTTGCTGACAGAAAGGACTACAGATATGTGCAACGCCATCAAACATTTTATTAACAGCATAACATACATATCTAAGCATGCTACTGCTGATAAGATAAAGAAGTAAATAATACTTAAAGGTTGATTAAAAATATGAAGTTAACTGACTGCTGTTAAGGGAAGATAGCATAAAGGCATACATGAAAAAACTGCCTAATTGTGAACAACCACCTCTTTTTACCTCTCAAACCATAGAAAACTCTGCTGGTAAGTACAAGATGCACTGTGCTTAATTTGCTGAAGTGTGACGCTATTTGAAGGGAAGTGAAAGGAACATCCAGTAGTGTGCAGGAGCATTAAAGCAGTAGTAAAGTCTGCTTGTTTGTTTATACCTACAGGTAAGCCTATAATAAGACTCACCTTTAGGTACAGTAAATATCTCCTAAATATGTAGCAGCCAGTGACAGCATGCAGTCCATTGAGAGAGCTGTGCCACAGGTGTGACTCCCGCACACATGCACCGGAGTGACGACTCGGCCATTCAAACGGCCAGAGCCCGTGAACCCGGAAGGAAGACCAGGTGAAGATGGAAGCCCTGTGAGCAGTAAGTCTCTCATAAGGTGCTTGCATGCAATGCATACTAGCACATTAGGCTCTTAACTTGCTGGGGGAAGATATATATTTTTTGTGGTTTACTACCGCTTAAAGACAGAATTAAAGTATTGCCTTTACAGGACTGGATGCTTGAACTGAACACAGACAATACCTCACCTAGCTTCACACTTTAGTAAATCATGTCCATTAAGTGTCATTGTGAAGCATATGATGATCCAAATTGGGAAGCCCTAAAGAAAACAAGTGAGAGGTAGACAGCGCCCGCAGCCATTTGCGGCTGTTCGCATGTAATCAGACATGCAGCCACTACCTGTGGATGATTGACCCTGGACAATGATGCACAGATAATCACTGCATGTCGGATTACATGCAAATGGCCATGAATGGCTGTGGGCGCTGCAAGCCTCTCATTGCTTTGTATGGGGTATCCCTCAGCTGCTCACAGAAAGTCTCCCACATGAAATCGTAGTCAGCCCCTAAATGCACATGCGACTGAAGCCTAAAGGGAATCTGTGATAAGTAAAAAATGCTATTATTTTGTTCCCATTCCACATATCAAGGGATGGGGAAGCTGAACCTTTCTGCTCTGGCATTAAAGTGCAACCATATAATTACCAGCTTCCATCTTAAGTTTTCCTATTTTGACAAATTCCCCAACACAGACAAGCACTGCCTCTGTGATAGTGTTTTTTTTACTTATGGAAAGGAGGGGGCATAAAATAAATCGCCCTTTCCTAACAGGATATTGTGCTAAACCTGTAAGTAAATAAAAGCAAAAACCAGAACATTTTCTAAATAGAAAAGTACTTGCATATTAGTCCCTTCTGGCGTGTTGTTTAGCAGCGTGGACAGGACATGTGGCTGAGTCTCTCTCTCTCTCTCTCTTTCATCTATGTAAAATTCAGACAGTAGAAGGAAGCAAATCTCTACATTACATTAAAAGCCTGGAAGTGTGTAAAAGCAAATGTCACCAGGCCTCAGCCTGTTCTCCTTACCTCTCTGTAGGCTTTATTACGCTCTGGAACCAAAAAAGAGGAGCAGGATGGTGCAGCAGTCACCAGGGGAAAAACCTGGCCATTTTATTCCTGTAAAGCAGCCCAGAGACAGCCTGCCTCCCATTGTGCAGCCAGGTCAATGACAGGCTGCTCTTTTTAGGACATGTGACCTAAAAAGGGCCTGTTGGGGGAGATTTATTAAAACTGAAGCACACAGAATCTAGTGATGCTGTGCATAGTATCCAATCAGCTTCTAGGTTTCATTGCCAAAGCTTAATTGAACAAGCTGAATTTAGAAGCTAATTGGTTGATTGGCACAGCTACACCAAATTCTGTGTGCTCCAGTTCTAGTAAATCCCCTCTATTGTGTTTTTTGGTTCGGCCATGCAGTTTCCTGATTCTGCAATTTAGCTCCCTCTTCAGCTCCACATCATTAGTCAATAAATCATTATATCATCCAAAGAGCAGAAGCTGACTCAGGAAGCAGTAATGCTAAACCAAGAAATAGCAGATTGGTCCTTCTGGCAACAGAGGTGTAAGCATGATCACAATAATAGCTGGCCAGACATATGAATCCATTGACAGGTAATACAGTAGACACAAAGCAAACATGATAAATTGCACAATGTGGCTCTACTGGAATAATTTCATGTACTTGGACAAAGGCAAAGTCAAACTCCATTGGGATTCCTGGGGCCCAGTGTTACACCCTAGTATGCACCTGGGAAATATTCTGCCCCCTATTTCTTTTACTCTGTTTTATCCCACCAACTTCCTTCCTCCCTTTTTGTAATATTTTATTGTATATATCTTGTCACATATTCAGTATCCTGACTTGTATTTTGTATCCTACCTTGGTACAACTGTGAAATGTTTCAAACTGTGCATCATGTTACTTATTATGAGTCTTAGGGCTCTTTCACACTAGCGGATCATTTGGGTCCGCCTGTCAGTTTTTCAACTGGACCTGAACGGACACTCCATTGTTCTCTATGGAGCGACGGATGTCAGCGGTGACATGTCCGCTGACACCCGATCCGCCAAAAACAGATGGATGGAAACCCTATTTTCCATCCGCCTGGCGGATTGGATCGGATGAACACGGACAGACGGTCCATGTTCATCCGATCCTCCATAGAGGAGAACAGAGCTGTGACAGGTCAGTCTCTGCACAGAGTGCAGAGACTGTCCTGTCATCCGCCGGCTCAGCGGGGATAAAGGGATGGATCTCTGCTGAGCAGCGGAGCCCGTCCACTTGTGTGAAAGGGGCCTAAAAAAATAAAAGATTTTATAAAATAAACAGAAGATACATAATTTGACGTTTTTATTTCACTATTTGTCTTAAGTTTTAGCTTCATAAAAATACAAACGTTTCCTATGCTAGGTTACCAATGATGAAGTATTAAAATGATAGGAAAAAAACAGGTGAAGAACATTGGGAATCTGATGAAAGGACAAATGTTGACAACCCAAGCTTATTGGTTACTACTCAGCTGTTTATTAGGCTTGTCAGCATATGCCAGAAATGCATTGCTGGTGTTTATTTCCAGCTGAGACAAGGATCCTCCATCAGAGTCACTGTGGTAAAACTAGAGAACAAATACATGAGGTTAACATGTGTCGTTTCTGTTATATGTGCTATGGCATATAACCAAAGCATAACTCAATGGATGACTGCATTTTCAGTGATAAATGCAATAAAAATATATAATATGGGTTTCAAACAGGAGGGGAGCATAATTTTTTTTTCTGATTGCAAAGTTCTAGGTTTGACTCAGTAGTGGGAGTTTCAGATCTTTGCAGAGGGACCACTGCTTCCTCTCAGAGAGCAAGGGTTCTTCTCTAAGCCATGCTGGCAGAGGACTTGCAGGAACTGCCTTGTTACTTTATTAACCTCCCTGGCGTTATGATTATGTCAGATTTTTGCGCCTCAAAGCGGTACATTTTTTCGCATAGAAATTTGGCGTTTTATATTGTAGGCCTGTAATTCTTAGGAATAACTCACTTAAATCTGTCCAAACAAGAGTCTAGTAGACATCCCGGGTATGATAATGTTTGAAACACAAAATCATCAATTATAATATAATGAATAACTATAAATAATTATCAAAAATAATAATATAATAATAAAATGTATTCAATTATGTAATCAAGTCAAAAATATTGAAATGTGCTCAGTTGCAGAATTGTCGCTGTCGTCACTTTCAGTGTCTGATGATAAATTTCCCCACAAATCAGTATCACTCAATGATTCTTATTTACTATCGCTGTTTTCCAGCTGGTCAAAAAACGCTTTTGATATAAAGGGACACTTTTTGGTTGCCATGGACATTCTCAAGTTTCCAGACAGAAAGAATGACATATATAATCTAAAAGTGCATGCAGGGCATTGGACAAAGCACTGGGGACAAAAGGGATATGAAATGATTTGTTGCAGTAATGTAATCTTACAGATTTGAGTGCACTGTATGTTTACTGTGTGTTTCACTTTTTGAATTTGCCGCCGGGCTCCGCCCCATGCAATGCGACACACGCAGGGAGCGGAGCCCGGAACCCAGAGGCATCGGGCGAAGATTCTGCCGGATGACACAGCGGGGGGACATCGCAGGATCCTGGGGACAAGGTAAGTAATTTTGCCTGGATCCTTTGATGTGATCCCGAGTGTGGCTGGAGGTTACCGCTTTTGGTAATGAAAATTAACCCCGAGCCACACTCAGGATAACCGCTGAGGAGGCTACGAGCACAAACTGTAGGACTTAGCATACTTTTTGTTTGAATGCACCTGGAATGTATTTAGTTGCTTCAACCCTTTTTAAGCCAACTGGCATCTGTCAGATGGAGTGACCCAGTGGCTATCCAGGGACTGGATCACTTCCACACACATCCCTCTGCCTTTCCCAAACATGCCCCCCCCCCCCCACATGTGCCCCTGCAATACTTCCTGAGTTCCACATGCCCATCAGCACTCCCATGAGAACATAAAATCCCCCTCCCCAAAAATTTTCTGGGGTGCCTATGCATCAAAAGGTTGCCTGTGCTACACATTCTATATATTACCATACACGCTGCAGTGAGCCAATAATTCTAGGCCTATTGTTCAGAGTTAACTCTAAGCTGATGACTTGTAAGGGGGCTTTTAAAGTGTCACCTATGGAAAATATAGTGCACCAAAGTTTGTCACCATTTCACGGGCGCGTGCAATTTTAGGGCTTGATATCTATTTACTTGGCTTAATCTAATATTTTATAATTTACTAAAACATTTGGTAATATATTGTTTTTATGTGCCCTAAAATTATAGTGTAATTCACTGAAAGTTTTCATTTCATAAACCAGTGAGCTAATATCATCTCACATGAAAAAATAGACTTACAGCTATTTTATTCTTTGCTGGATCTACTTTTATAGCCGGTTCACACTTCTGTGCAATTCACATGTGGTTTAGAGCAGTGCAATTTGAGCCTGTTCAATTTGAATTGGCTCAAAACACACTGCACAGCACCAAAAGTAATGCATGCGCTATTTTTGGAAAGCACTGCAACCGTATCACATGGTACTTCTGTAACATGTGATCCAGTGTAAGCCAACACACTGCACATCTGTATTTGGGGTGTCTTTAACTTAACATTGACATATGCTGCAGATTGCAACTGCAGTAGGTTTTGAATGTGGTGTGTGAAATGCGCACAGAACGTGGGTCTCCTGCACTTTGTTCCAGGGACGTGCAGTCAGGGGAGACAGGTGAGGCAGAGCCTCAGCTACCATGAACATAAAAAAAAAGGATTGAGCTCTGATGGGTCATAGCTTGAAGACCTGGGGTCATAGAGACCCCGAATTTGGGGGTAGGTATCTGAAGTCCAACCCCACCATTGGCCAAAATTTAGGACTCTTAGCACCTATGGCTCTGGAGATACGGGACTTCTTGTGCAGATTGTCAGAAGTTACATACAGAGCGGCCAGTTAAATACAAGCTGGCACACGCTGTTTGCAGCAGACTGAGAGGATGAACTCACAGTGCCTCTCCTCACTTCTTGTCAAAGGCACTGAGCTCAATGCACAGCTTGGAGCCTTGGACCAATGGTAAAGCACCATTGGCCCAAGCTGACCAATAAAAATGCTGCAGTGAAGGCTCTCCTCTCACTGCAGTGTCATAGAAGGGGGCATGTGTCTAAAAGCCAAATGCTCCCTTCCAGCCCAGCCCTCTTAACTACAAGGAAAAAAACATGGGTTTAAAGCACCATTGGCCCAAGCTGTCCAATAAAAATGCAGTGGAGGCACGCCTCACTGCAGTGTCATAGAAGGGGGCATGTGTCTAAAAGACAAATAGCCATCTTAACTACAAGGAAATACATGGGTGTATGTGTATAAGGTTTACTCATAATCCCATGTTTTTCTCACACAGTTAAGAGGGAGAATGAGAATCTCCTGCTGCTGAAAAGGTACTTTTTTAATCAAGCTAAATAATATATTATTATGCTATATGTTATAACATAATAATTGATTATTTATCTATTTACTGTGAAATTAGGGGTTTGAAGTTATAACTTCAAACTTCAGTAATTTGTCCGTTAAGCCACCTGCTTGAGTACAGTTTTTGCAAACATAGTAAATTACCTTAAAAACAATATATAATAATTATTTGTATATTACTTACTTACGGGACTTACGCGTGTCCCTGATGTGTTCTGGTGTGTAAGGGCCTGGAAAAATACATGGTTTTATGTAATCTTCAGGCCTAAAAATATATTTTAAACATGCACATAAATGGTCTTGGCAGCAAACGGTTAAGCTGAAGCTTCAATTTGAAGGGACTTTAAAGTGGAACTAAAGGCAAAACCTGTTTTTTTTTTTCATTTTGGATAGTGTAAGGATTTTACCCTATCAGTTTTTTTGTCATTATATCCCATTGGGGAGATTCCCTTCATTTCCTGTCCCACAGCCAGAAAAGGAAGTCAGAGGAAATCCCTCCAAAGTGAATGAATCCCAAGGTTTCCCCAGGGGCATTAAAATAGTGTCTCCATTAGAAAATGTCCCCTTTATTACTGTTCTGATGTAATTTTCAAATAGGGGAATCTCCCTAACAGGGGCACAAGTAGCAATAAAAACTGACAGGTGTTCTAATCCATCTCCACTCTATCCAAAGCGAAAAATTAAAAGAAAACGTGTCTTTAATTACACTTTAACTGTGATCACCCAACAGATAATGATGCAATGTAATGTGAAATTAAAAGTGGCATTAAAGGCTTTTTTTAATTAAAATAAAAAAGTGTTTATACTTATCTGCTCTGTGCCATAATATTGCACAGAGTGGTCCCTTACCTCCTCTTCTGAGTGTCCCCCGCAGTGCTGTCTGCTCCTTCTTCCTCCAAGTGCCCCCTTAGCAAGCCATGTGCTATGGGCCAACTGTTCGGACGTGCTCTTGAGCCGGGCTGCGTGTGTCTATAGATACCAACAGTGCCCATAAGGCATGCCCCCCCAAGCCATGCCCCCCCCCTCAAGCCATGTCTCCCTCTTTACAGATGTTTTACTGACAGCAGCAGGAGCCTATGGCACTGCCCTCAATGTCTCCTGTGAAATCAGAAAGAGAGGAGAGCGGCATTGCATCCGGGATAGTGCTGGATCAGTGACAGGACTCAGGTACGTTTTTAGGGATGGGGGGCTAGGACAAGTAGTGTTTTTGTTTTTTTTTTACCTTTAATGCAGAGAATACATTAAAGTAAAAAATAAAGAAACTTCAGACTCCATCTAACTTAATTTCAGCCTCTTATAATCCCAATGTACAACAGTACGCGCACAAGGAGAGGGAGAGTTGGCTGCATATTGGCCATCCAGGTGCTCTAAATTTACATGTGCTGACAAGGCACATGCTGACAGGTGGAGAGAGCAGAGAGATGATTTCATCAGTTTGTTGCTCCTTCACTGTCCAATCACAGGGTGGGAGCAGGAAGAGAGACCTAGCTGTGTTGCTTTACTGTAGGCCAATAAGTAATTCCCAGGACTTGATGAACATAAACAAAAGTGATTTGGTAGGTATCACAGCGTCATTTTAACTGTGTATTTATGTGTTGCTTGGAGTTTAGCTTTCATATGAACACTTATAAGTGTTATAAAGAATCATACAATAAAGTTATTTTATAAAATGAAGGAGACCATTATGCAAAATAGGACTAAAAGGAGTTTGGTGTAATAAAAGTCAATCAAAATACATGGACATATGCAACATACAAAATGCAGCATAACGATGACCTGTTTTAACACACTAAAATGGGGCTCTGTTGTTTTAATGTGCTTTGCATTACTGCTATTTGTAATGTTTTAGTGTAAACAGACTTTACCTGTGTGGTAACTATGATCTGCATCATGCAAAGTAAAGTTATCAGAGAAGAACAAATATCTAAGCATTCCTCTGCTTATCATTATCACAAAAAAGTACCTGCTTTATGTGGTGTACTGTTCTGCCAGGAACCGAAAATATTCCTAATATGGGTTTTTAGACAGTTAAAGAGCAATTCCAGGCAACAAATAAAAGAATTCAGTGAACTACTAATGTCATCCATCAAATACTGCAACCGTGCTAAAAATAAAAGTAAAAAATCAGTTTGCTGTCATGTGAGTTCTGTGATATCCTATGAGACCAAACACAAAGGATCAGGCAGCTGAATTGTATGTCCTGGCTCTGGGTTGAGTTACTTCCTTTTTCTCTCTGCGTGATCAATTAAACTTCCAAAGTATGTTTTAAGATGAATAATAGCAATGTCCTAATACTGGCATGTTTTTACTTCACATTTCCTGTATGGGAAAGACCGTAAAGGGCCTGCCGTTCATGTTCCAGCAGCACAGTATGTTCTAGAATCACTAGAATACCAACAAAGGGTACATGGGTATATTGGTGCACTACCGAAATGCCAACAATTAGCTCAACTTAAGTCTCCTACTATTGTGATCCTGTACTGGCATGCAAGGGTAGGGTGGTAGTTGTTTGTCATCTCCTCCATGTTTCCTTCTTTGTTGGAAAACAAGCATGGGTAACATGAGAGGCCTACCGAGGGGTGGGTTCTTCTGGGCTACACTAGGCACCTAGTACTTTACTTCACATGGGGTACCTTTGCTTCGTGCCATTTTCAACAATGCCCTGGAACAAAGCTGAGGCTGCCATGGGGGAACACTGAAGCTAAAGGCGGGCCTCCACTCTTAGAGAAGAACACACACTATGTACTGCTGCTAGAGGCCCCAAAGCACCCCCTTCCCGGTGGGCTGGTATGTTTTCCGGGGGGGGGGGGGCGCTCACTCGTCTGCCTAGTCTTCCTAGTCTGCCAGGCTGCATGCTCGGATAAGAGTCTGGCATGGATTTTAGGGGGGCCTCACACCATTTTTTGAAAATTTTGGCATGGGGATCCCCTTAAAATCCATACCAGACCCAAGGGGTTGGGTATGCATTGGGGGGACGAGGACCCTACATCGTTTTTTTCCCGGATTTTATTTTTACTGTCAATTATTTTTTTTATATATCCAGTTGTAAGCAGGGAAGCCCACTGACAGCTGATGACTCATTCATTGTTAAGGCCAGCTTCCCAGCCCTGCTCCTTAAACTGGTTGTAAACCCTCTCCTATACCCAGTGAAGTGAACAGCCTCAGATGATACACAGAAATGAAACAAATCCTCCTACATAAGTTTTACATGTAGATCTGCTGTCTTTCCCTTTCTACACTCTTTAAAGCAGGGGTGACCAAACTACGGCCCTCCAGCTGTTGCAGAACTACAAGTCCCATGAGGCATTGTAAAATTATAACATTCACAGACATAACCAGGCATGATGGGAATTGTAGTTCCAGAACAACTGGAGGGCCATAGTTTGGACACCCCTGCTTTAAAGAGTGCAGATCATTTTACAAATCGTTCTTCCTCTTCCCGCAGTGGGTGGGGAGTCTGGGATTATACATGTGAGTTGATTGGAGGAAATGCACACAACCCCACTCCACATAGGCAGAGGAACGAAGGAACATGCAGAGCTGTACTCTGAATCAGTGGCGGCTGGTGAAATTTTAGGATGGGGGGCACCAGACCCCTCCCTTCCTTTTTAACCCCTCCCACTTCTCATAAGCTCCACTCCTTATAGTTTCCACCCATTGTGTCAGGAGTATACAGACCAGCATCACCAGATAGGGTATACAGCATCACAGATAGAGTATACTGCACCACCAGTATACAGAGACACCAGATAGGGTATACAGTCACCTGATAGGGGTATACAGAGCCACCAGATAGGGATATACAGAGCCACTAGATAGGAGTATACAGAGCCACCAGATAGGAGTATACAGAGCCACCAGATAGCAGTATAAAAAGCCCCAGATAGGAGTATACAGAGCCCCAGATAGCAGTATGCAGAGCCCCAGATAGGGTATACAGACCCCCAAATATGCGTATACAGAGCCCCAGATAGCAGTATACAGAGCCCCAGATAGGAGTATACAGAGCCACCAGATAGGAGTATACAGAGCCACCAGATAGAAGTATGCTGAGCCACCAGATAGGAGTATACAGAGCCACCAGATAGGAGTATACAGAGCCACGAGATAGCAGTATACAGAGCCCCAGATAGGAGTATACAGAGTCACCAGATAGGAGTATACAGAGCCCCAGATAGGAGTATGAAGTTACCAAATAGCAGTATAAAGAGCCCCAGATAGCAGTATACAGAGCCCCAGATAGGGTATACAGAGCCCCAGTTAGGAGTATACAGAGCCCCAGATACCCCCCCCCCCCAGGCGCGTGCTGCGGACATCACTGACAGCACCCCAATCCCATAGGTCTGGCACTTACTGTGTGGACTCTGGAGAGGATTATCCTGCCTCGCAGCGGCGGCAGCAGTGTGTGGAGAGGGCGAACAGAGGTGTCCTCTCCTCGTGTCTCCCCTTCCTTGCCAAAGCGCCTAGGCATCCAATGGGATCACCTGGCACTTTGGCCAATCGGGAAACAAGTCTCACCGACCTACCTCCTGATTGGTGGGGAGGCACTGCAGTGTGAAAATAGCAAAAATGAATTCGCTATGGTCACATAATTGGGTGGGATCGGGGCGCACTCTCTGCGCCCAAAGCCCACCCTTTTTTGAAGCCTGTTAGAGCCTTGGGCTCTAGTCAGGTGCTTAAAAAAAAATCCTCCCTCCACCGCCATAGGAATCCATGTATCCGGCGTCCTGAAAGGGGCCGGGAACGTGGATAGGAAGGCGGCGGCAGGCATGGGGGGGCAGCGCCCGTGCGCCCTTAATGCACGGGCCGCCCCTGCTCTGAATAGAGAAGCTCTCTGCTTATCTGCCTCTTAGCTCCCTCTCTGATACAAATTTCCAGCTGCTGTTATCTCATGTGTCGGAGAACTTGTCAGAAGTGACTCTGCTGATAACAGAGGAATGGAACAGAAGAAAGACAGAGCACTTAGAGGTTTGGAGAGAGAAAAGTAAACACTAGAGATATACGAGCTTAGGTCAAATTTAATGAATGGGGTTTTCAACCACTTTAATAACCTATTGACTGTGCACTTGGCGGACGAACATCCCGCTGAGCGCACAGCAAATTTGGGTGTCCAGCGAACACCCGAACAGGCGATGTTCAGGCCAAACTTATGCTCAAACCAAACCATTCGCCTATCCCTAATTGTGTGCACAATTGTGTATACTAATCAGATAGGTTATGCTCTCTGTATATCATGTTCAACTCAAGTTTAATAATAAAGTTTTTTTTTTTTTATTAGTTTTATTATTTTAGTAAGCAAGACTGAATTGTACTGAATTTACTGTAGGGCTTCATAGAAAAATTTTGAACTTTCTCTGTTTCAAATTGCAGTGTCAACTGTGACAATACAGTATATTCAATGGCATCACTAGTGCTGGCCACCCAAAGCATGTGTCCCACATTTGATGTTTGGAGCCCGGGGCAGACCTGGGTGTTTGGGGGAAGCGTTGCTCCTGTCCCCAAAACTACCTGCATGTTTGGCAGCATCAAGTATAAGCACCTAAAAAAGGGGCACCTCCACTGGCCTCAAAATAAGAGTCAGGGACTCAATGCCCTTGATGTCATTAATCTTAACACAAGGTACAGTATTCCTAAATCAAGGACAGGTAGCAAGGAGAGCTGAAAGAATAGTCAGTACACTACAAGGGACCAGTGTTATTATTATTATTATTCAGGATTTATATAGTGCCAACAGTTTGCAGATCGCTTTACAACGTTAGGGCAAACAGTATGCTTACAATACAATTCAATACAAGAGGAATCAGAGGGCCCTGCTTGTTAGATCTCACAATCTAAAAGGGAGGGTCAAGTGATACAAAGGTAATAACTGTGGGGGGTCGCCTAAAAGTGGATAGAGTATGAGATAGTCAGACAGATTGGGGTAGGGAATTCCAGAGGACAAGGGAGGCTTAGGAGAAGTCCTGGAGGTGAGCATGGGAGGAGGTGACAAGTGAACTAGAGAACAGGAGATCTTAGGAGGAATGAAGAGAGCAGTTTGGTTGGTATTTTGAGACTAGGTTAGTGATGTAGCTGGGGACCAAGTTGTAAATAACTTTGTAAGTTTTTGTTAGTATTTTGAATTTCATTTGTTGGGTGAGTGGCAGCCAGTGGAGGGATTTGCAGAGAGGCATAGCAGACACTGAGCCGTTTGTAAGGTGGATGAGTCTGGCAGCAGCATTCACGATGGGGGGATAACCTATGTAGAGGTAAGCCAATAAGGAGGGAGTTGTATTAGTCGAGGCAAGAGATAACCAGGGAGTGGATTAGGAACTTTGTGGTGTCATTGGTTAGGAAGGGGTGAATTTAGGAGATGTTGCGGAGGAGGAGGTGACAAGCTTTGGAAAGTGATTGGATGTGGGGCCAAAAGGTCACGGTCCAAGATAACACCTAGCACTCTGGCATGCAGGGATGGGTTGATGGTTGTCCCATTGATCTTGACGGGGAAGTCAGGGGAAGAGGCATGTTGGGGAGGAAATATTATGAGCTCGGTTTTGGATAGGTTGAGTTTGAGGAAGTGGTGTGACATCCAAAATGATATGTCTGTAAGAAAATTAGTGATGTGTGAGTAGACTGATGAAGTGAACTGAGGATTGGAAAGATAGATTTGGGTGTCGTCAGCGTAGAAATGATATTGAAAGCCATGGAGGCTATCAGCTGACCCAAGGAGAAGGTGTAGCTTAAGAATAGGAGAGGATCAAGAACAGAACCTTGGAGGACCTGAGGGAGAAAGTAAGAGGAGAGGAGGAAGTAGAATTGTAAATGATACTGAAGGTGCAGTGGGCAGGGCCATCTTTAATACTGATTGGACCCTGGGCAAACATTTTCTTGGCCCCCCCCCATACAATTTCGCTCTCTATCTGCTCTGATATATACAATAAATAGTAGCTAGACTCAAAATCAGTTTACTAAATCACATCAGACAGCGATTGCGATTGGTTGACAGAGGTTACAGCATGTCATTACCACTTACTGGTTGCTAGAGATTACAGCACATGATTTCTGCTTGTTGATTGGTTGCCAGAGATTACTGTATATCAATACTGCTCACTGATTGCTAGAGGTTACCGCACATCATTACCATTTACTGATTGGCTGCTAGAGGTTACAGCACATCAGCTCTTCACTGCCTGCACACCATGTACTGGGGAGGTGAGGGGATTTATCAATAGACAGAAAGCTTCTAGGGAATCCCAGAACTCCTGGGATCAGTGGCAGTGCTGGGGGAGGGGAGGGTGTGATCAATGGAAATGCTGATTTTTTTTACCGACTTCCAATATAAAGAGGAGTTTCAACACTGGCCACCAATGTAATAGGAGTTTACACTGACCACTAATGTAATAGAAGCATTCACAGTAATCTCCAATGTAAGGAGAGATTTACACTGACCACTAATGTAAGGGGGACATTCACACTGGCCACTAGTGTGAATGACAGGATTCTACATCAAGCCCCAATGTAATGAGAAGATTTACACTGACCACCAATGTAACTGAGACATTTAGGCTGCGTCCACATTTGCAGTGCCATTAATTGTTAATGACACCCTCACACACCTGCTGACATGTGTTGTGGCACTGTGTGATTTTGAAAAAGGGTTAGGGAATTTGTGAATAAGAAAGGGGAGGAGGGAAGGGGAATAGGTGGGACTTTAATATGAGGCAAGACCTTGCCGTCTACCTCCATCCCTGTTAAATGTATATCAACAAAGAGGCAGGACTTTAAATGAAGTGCTCGATGGGTCAAGACACATGAAATATTGATTATATATAGACTCTATATTATAATCAAGTGAGCTAAACCATAGCTTCGCATGAATTGAAAATCATGTATAAATTCAAAAAGCAAGGGTACCTGCAAGTTATAAAACTAGGACAAACCTGATAATAAGAAAGATAGAATAAATTGAATACCATAATTTATTTCAACATACATAGATATATTATCATAATGCTCAATAATAAAAATATAAATAACATGATTAGAAAAAGTCATAACATGTCGAAAGTTTATAAAAAGAAGAAATAATTCAAGATACAAGGGCAGACTTCACTATAGGTGGATGAATGAATAGATACATGATTGGTTCAAGGACACGACATCTATTAGCTCAACGCGTTTCGTAACTTATTGTCACTCGTCAGGAGCAAGCGTGTATAAAAAATGGTATCTCTGCAAAAACATATATGAATTCATGGTTAATTGATTCTAAGCGTATATTACATAACTAACAAGGGAAATAACCCATGTATTACTTACAGGGAATCTGTATAGGCAATCTAATATCATGGGGCGCAAGCACCCCCACCAATCGGGGAACACTACCCCCAGGGAGCTGAGATGGCGAAGTCCACGGCAAACACCCAAGATGGACGCGTCCCAGATGACTCAACACAATGGCTATAAGATGTGAATGAGTGATAAAAATCATCAACAGGTGTAAAATGAAAAAGTGAAAACGACTAGGTACTGTTGTGTCAATTGTGAACATGGAAGTGGGACTAGGAAGAATAAGAAAGTAAGAGAAAAGGACTTGGAATGAGGCAAGACCCCGCCGTCTGCCTCCATCCCCGTTAAATATATATCAAAAAGAGCAAAGAGGCGGGACTTTAAATAAAGCCCTCAATGGGTCAAGGCACATGAAATATTGATTATATATAGACTCTATATTATAATCAAGTGAGCTAAACAATAGCTTCGCATAATTTAAAATCAAGTATAGATTAAATAAAATGAAAAAAGAAAAAGGGAGAGAACAAAGAGGCGGGACTTTAAATAAAGCCCACAATGGGTCAAGGCACATGGAATATTGATTATATATAGACTCTATATTATAATCAAGTGAGCTAAACAATAGCTTTGCATAATTTAAAATCATGTATAGATTAAATAAAATGAAAAAAGAAAAAGGAAAAGAACTGTCTTTGGGAAGGCAAAATATGAAAAGTAAATAGGGATAGTTAAAACCGGTAGGCCAAATGAAAAGAAAAGAAAGAGAAAAGAAAGCCAGTAACCAAATGAAAAGAAAAGAAAGAGAAGAGACAAGGCATGATATGAAAAGTGAATGATAGCCAAGACTCGTAGCCAACTGAAAAAGGAAAAGAGAAGGAACAAGGACGGATCAGTGTAGAGTTACCTGACATTGGATGAATGTTTGCAGTGTGAAGTCCAGTGTGTGTGTGACAAATAGCAACCGTGTGAGCCATCAAAGGATAGCGCCCATAAATAGGCGCCCTCAGAACTAACGCCATCAACGTCACGCACGCAAGCTGTGCGGAAGAGGAGAAGCCAGCATCGGTAGGTAAAAACCGTCCGATGACAGGCGCCAAAAATTTCCCATGCGCTTGTAGCTGGGTAGACAAACAAACCAGGCGAGCGTGACACCTCCCAGCCTGGTGTGTGAGGCGTGACGTCGACGCGCAGCGCATGGGGCACCGCCCACCCATCCAAGTGTAGGGCGGGAGAGAGGCGCCAGCAGTGCGCGTCGCAGCTCCCGGAGGTAAGGAAACCCGGGAGGGAAAACAACCGTCCCAGACACAAGTCGCCTATTTGTGTAGCCCAAAAACATTTTTTAGAAAAACAGGATTAAATAAATAACCAAATTGACAAAGCTTATTAGAGCATATTGAAATTATATGGATTAAAGATAATATAGGCAATCTTATGTAACAGGATGTAAATAACAGTCCATTTGTAGGCTGGGACATATAATACTGATTATCCCATAGTGTGCACTTCCATCCCTAATTGAGTGAATAAGAAAGGGAAGGGGGGAAGGGGAATAGGTGGGACTTTAATATGAGGCAAGACCTTGCCGTCTACCTCCATCCCTGTTAAATGTATATCAACAAAGAGGCGGGACTTTAAATGAAGCGCTCGATGGGTCAAGGCACATGAAATATTGATTATATATAGACTCTATATTATAATCAAGTGAGCTAAACCATAGCTTCGCATGAATTGAAAATCATGTATAAATTCAAAAAGCAAAGGTACCTGCAAGTTATAAAACTAGGACAAACCTGATAATAAGAAAGATAGAATAAATTGAATACCATAATTTATTTCGACATACATAGATATATTATCACAATGCTCAATAATAAAAATATAAATAACATGATTAGAAAAAGTCATAACATGTCGAAAGTTTATAAAAAGAAGAAATAATTCAAGATACAAGGGCAGACTTCACTATAGGTGAATGAATGAATAGATACATGATTGGTTCAAGGACACGACATCTATTAGCTCAACGCGTTTCGTGACTTATTGTCACTCGTCAGGAGCAAGCGTGTATAAAAAATGGTATCTCTGCAAAAACATATATGAATTCATGGTTAATTGATTCTAAGCGTATATTACATAACTAACAAGGGAAATAACCCATGTATTACTTACAGGGAATCTGTATAGGCAATCTAATATCATGGGGCGCAAGCACCCCCACCAATCGGGGAACACCACCCCCAGGGAGCTGAGATGGCGAAGTCCACGGCAAATACCCAAGATGGACGCGTAGGGTTAGGGAATTTCTTCCGCATATCTAGCACATAGAGCAACCCATTCAAATGAACGGGCTGCCCTACACATGAACTACATCTTTATCGACCCTGTCAGTACACCTTTGCATCCCTGCTAACCTCTGCACCCCAAACCTCCCCCATCCTCTCCACTCCAACCCCCCCCTTTAACTCTACCTGCCTTCTCTACTCATCCTTTCACCCACCTTCCTTACTTTTATACATCCCCTCCTTGCTCACCTGAGCACCCCAAACTGTAATTCCCTCTCTGCCTACCTCTGCACACCCCACACTATCCCCCCCCCCCCCCCACCAATTTGCTTAGCTTTGCAGAACAAGCTGATGTTAGGCTTAATGACCACAGTTGCAGGCAAGACTTTACTCCTGCCTGCAGCATTCAGTATAGGTGATGGTGAATATGACCTCAGGGGAACATGATACACATATGAATGCCGCCTTTAATTACATATGAATGCAGCTGGCCACCACTATTTACATATGAATGTCGCTGCTATTTACATATGAATGCCAGTTATTTACATGTAAACACAGGGTCTGCAGGTGAGTAATCTGTACAAAACCATAGGGCAGAAATGGGCAGCATTAGCAGCAGCAATTTACACTGAGATATCGGGGGACAGCACAGGACTAAAACTGCAAAGGACAAAGGAATTTAAACTGGGATAGTTGGCAAGTATAAGGCAGCTGCTTTGGGCCCCACAACAATGACAGGGCCCAGGGCAGATGCCCCTTTTGCCCTACCTTAAAGACGGCCCTGGCAGTGGGATAGGTAGAATGAGAACCAGCAAAGAGCACAGCCATGGAGACCAAAGGAGTAAAGATTTTTGAGGAGGAAGGGGTGATCAACCGTATCAAAGGCAGATGAAAGGTCCAGAAGTAGGAATACAGAATAGTGTCCATTGATTTTCTCTGTTAGTAAGTGATTTGTGAGTTTTAAGAGAGCAGTTTCTATGGAGTGCTGAGGGCTAAATCCAGACTGAAGGGGATCAAGAAGGTTATTCTTAATGAGGTGGTCCCTCAGTTGTAGACCAAGTGTTCAAAGTGTTTGGAGTAAAAGGAGAGCAAGGAGATGGGGCGTAGGTTGTTAGGATTGGTGGGGTCCAAGGAAGACGTTTTAAGTATGGGGGTGACTAGTGTATGTTTTAAAGAGTTGGGGAAGATGCCAGAAGAGAGGGAGGGATTGAAGATATGGGTTAGAGAGTGCTGTGGATAAAAATTATAGTTGTAGTAGCAATAATAATAATAATACCTATAATGATATTGTCTGTCCTATAAGGATTGTGAATGCATGAAGGTAAAAAAACTTTCAGCCTTTAGAACCACTTTAATAGGGCCCCTCCTATGCCAGCCCCCATAGCAGTTGTGTGGGCTGCTGTGACTATTGTTATGCCACTGCCAGAAATAATGTGATTTAGGCTGCCTAGGCTGAGAGCAGGGGAATTTATAGCACTTATTTATTGATAACAATAAGCGAGTATACATTTTTTATAGATTTTAAATAATAATGCGGTTATATTTTTTTCATTTCAAGTGTAAATTTCAATGACCGGTCCACTTTAACACCCTGAAATTCTAAGGGGAAAGCTAAAGTAACTTGCACACATTTATAGTTTTCTCCCTCATGGTTTAACTAATTTGTGAAAGTGTGATTTCCACCATACCTCAGTGAACGTGTATCCTGCTTTTGTATTGCACCTCTGTAACATGATCAGAGCAAGGAAAATAGCAATTACCTGATAAATATAATCAGATGCATTCTAGAAAGAGAGAAATCCAGTCTGACAACATATTCCCCTGATTGTTCTGACTTTCTATCAAACACTTCAAGCAACTTTAAGACAGTTTATCATTGCTTTTTGTTAGTTATTTTCTTCTACAGGGTACTTTTGAACATATATATGTTACGATATATTCACCACAACTTAAAGAGTATTTTACTCCAACAGTTCATATTCCTGTTATGTATCTGTTGTACCCTGCACCTGTCAAAAAAGTATCCTGTTCTCTTTGTATTGCTTCCTTTGTGTGATCCTGCCAGTTCCCCTGCTTTCCTATTTCAAATTGACCAATCTAGGCATAGTAACACATCCATCCTGTGTGGTCAGTTTTCTGGCTGTGCTGGAAACTTAGCCTGCCAGTCTTCCAATGGTCAAGACTTGTGCTGACACCCCACCTGCACAGCTAATCATTGCGAAGATCAGTCTACTGCTGTTTATCCCCCTCTGCCAACACGCCCCCCTGCAGTCTCCACCCCCAGCTCTCTAAGGCTGCAGAGCAAATTTCTTTCCTGCAATGATGGGTTGCAGGAAAGAAATGTGCTTGATTCCCACATCAACACAGACAGTGTTCATGCTGGAATCCCTCCTGCCGGGCCATTGTCTTCTCCCGGCGGGGGAGTGGGGGAGGGTAGGGGAAGCCGTCCCCACTGGGAGAAGACGCTGATTAACTCTAATGGCTACAGCAGCCACTTGCGATAATCACAAGAGAATCCGGAAGGCTGGTTGTACCCAAGTTGATTGATCGATCAACTTGGTACAGAATCTCAGCTGGTTCCTGCTGAACCGCCTGAGATTTGAACTGTGTATAGCCTGCCTAAGCCAGCTGAGAACAGAGGTCATGTGATCACTAACTCCCGATCAGCACTCTCAGCCAATGGCAGAGAGCGCTGATCAGAGTGTTCTGGTGGGGGCCGTCCCCCTGTCAGAACACGGCAGCTCAGGGCGGGAGATCGCTATACTAACTTTGCATAGTTAGTACAGCGCGCTCTGACCGGAGCAGACAGTTTTGTTTTCCTTCAACCCACTTGATTGAAAGAAAGAAAACTCATAGTGTGTAACAGGGTTAAAGCAGAGTTCCACTCATTTAAAAGTCAGCAGCTACAAAAAGTGTAGCTGCAGGCTTATATTAAAGTCTACTCACCTGTCCCACGGTCCAGCGATGCAGCCACTCGATGCATTGCTCCTCTCCCCCTCCCTTCCGTGGCGCCTGCATAGCAAGTGCGGGCACCCAGCCGTGGCTTCATGGCCGGGCACGCACTGAGCATGCGCGAGCCGCACCGCGCGCTGTGAATGTGTAACTTCTGGGACCTGTGACGTGTCCCAGAAGATTGCTGGGAGGGAGGGGGGAGAGGTGAACTTCCCTCCTGTTCTGCGGAGCCTGGAAAGGAAGTGGGAACTGGGAACCTGTGAAAACAGGGTCCCCGCCCCCCCCAAAAAAATGACATGCCAATTGTGGTATGTCAGGGGGTCACCTACACTTAGAGCGGAAGTTCCACTTTTGGGTGGGACACCGCTTTAAGACTAAAATGGTGCCAAAAAGGAGCAGGGGGAGGAACGAACGATGGAGGTGTGTCTGGACTCAGATAAGTGGCCGTGGTGGACACTAGGAGGGTCTGAACCAATCACGAAAGGAATGACAGTTATGGATGCGCAAAGTATGTAGTGACAATTTGCTGATTGGCTCAGAACCTCCTGGCTTCCAATCAGATCTGTTCTCACATCTGTCTGGAGTTCTTTTATATTGATTATCATTTCAATATTATATTAATTTGTATAATTCCAATACTATTGGCTGTTTGGTATTTGGTGTTAAGTATGACTCCCAGGAGGGGATATTGCAAGGATATCAGATACGAAGAGGGTGCTTTTGGATCCCCAAAATGCATTGACTACTTTTTTATTTCCCCCCTGGCTATTACTGGAATAATTGGCATTTCAATCTTTGTTACATTACACTACAAGCCGAGGAGACTGTGGGGATCGTCTGGGGTGTAGAATCCTGCCCAGGAAACAGATCATTTACACTATGATCAATACTTTAGAATAGCAGTACCAGTGAGATAACCCTACAGTTCCCTTGCTATTTTTCAACTTACCTAAACTTTTTATTGCTGACTGCTTACCAATTGTACACTTTCCCTCACTTTCTGTCCTGTAAGAGGTTGTGCCAGAACTGGAAGTGACAGAAAATCTGCAAGTACTTCAATAAATGACTGATTTAATTTCCGATTGGCCCCTTCTGATGGGAAGATTGGTCTACAATCTACAACACGTTTGATTGATATGCCACACATGGGGAAGTTGGTTTCAATTAGTAATTACATTATGATCTTAAGTTGCAATTGTAAATTAACGATCACATCTCTGCTTCCACCATGTAATCTTAAAAACTGATCATTTGAAATATGATCTAATTTATGAACAAAGGATTGATGCAAAATGATCAATAATTTTCTGCTCTAGCCAATCAAGTCAGTTTCATTGAATCTGATCTAAATCTTATCTTAATTCGATTGAATGGGAAAATTATTACTATTCGGTTGTCTGCAGTTTTGATCAGATAATAAAATCAAAGCATGTATGGCCACCATTATAGAGCCCCAGATAGCAATGAAAACTGACTCCATTCTATAAAAAAAAAAAAAAACGTTTGGGTAGAGATGCACTTTAACCATCGCAGTTCTGAGGAGGCTGCCGAAGGAGGTGGAACCTAGCCTCTAAAACACATTCCTGATTGGTTCTTGCGTCGTTGGCATCTGACAGCTCCCCTGACAGTTTGGATCCCTCGTGGCTGCTTCCCGGCATTTTACCATTGCCCCTGCACGGAGCCTCGCATTGTGAGCTATCTTTATGCTCCTTAAAGCCCATATACTCATTGAGCCTCTATACTAATGTGTCGTAGAGGAGGTGTTGATGTCAGATTACCTAGGAATGTTGATAGTGATAAGTGATAGGTATAGTAGTCCTGCTTGCTGGAATCAAGCTATTATCACTATTGCTATTTGATTGGCATGCCTTGCTTAGATGTCTCTTAGTGCTGACAAGGACCTATTCAGTCAGCATCTGTGTTTCCTCGTATATTGCTGATGTATATAGCTTCCTTGTTCCTGAGTCCTCTGGAGCACATGCTAGACATGTGTGGTTTGTTTAGTTCCGAATTTAAATTTGGACGAATTTCCGTTCTTTTGGAAATTCAGATGTATCCAAATTTCCAAATTACAATAGTATGGAATTTAACTGTATCCGAAATAACGAAAAAAAAAAATTTGGTTGAAATGATTTCGAATTCAAATAATTTTCCAATTTCCAAAGAGAATAAGACAGAATAGAAAATAAAGGAACAGAATAGACTGGAATATGATAGAAACAAATAGAATAGAATAGAATAGAATAACATAGAATATAACCATCTTCTGAAATTCTAATTTCAAATAGAATAAATTTAAATATGAATACATAAGAAAAGAATAGCATAGAAAAGAAATGAACAGAAGAAAAAAAAACAGAATAGAATAGACTAAAATAATATAGATAATAATAGAATTAAAAAAACAGTGGAATAGAAAAGAATAGAAAGAATATAACCATTTCAAAAAATTAAAATAGAATCATTTCAAATTTGAATAAGATAGAAAAGAATAGATTAGAATAGAAGATGGTTATATCAATTCTGTTCTATTCTATTGTGTTGTTTTTTCTATATTATTGTGCTATTTTCTATTCTACTCTATTCTTTTCTATTCTATTCAAATTGGAATTGATTTGAATTTTGGAAAATGGTTATATTATTTCTATTCTATTCTATTGTTTTTTTTAATTCTATTCTTTTCTATTCTATTCAAATTTCAGAAGATGGCTATGATCTTTCTAACTTATTCTATTCTTTTTTCTATTCTATTCTATTCCTTTATATTGTATTCCATTCTATTCTGTTCTTTTATTTTATATCCTATTTTGTTCTGTTTTATTCTATTATATTATATCCTTTTATGGCCACCATTTTCTGTTATATTCTTTTCTATTGTATTCATGTTTTTTTCTATTCTGCTCCTTTATTTTCTATTCTATTTTATTTTCTTTGGAAATTGGAAAACTATTTGAATTTGAAAACTGTTCAAATTCAAAAATGATTTGAATTTGAAATCGATTCCAATTTGAAAACAATTCTATTTTGAAAACTATTCGAATTTGATTAGAAAACTTTTCGAATCGATTTGAAAATGAATAAACGAAACAAATTCCGAAAAAATGAATGAAACAAATGAAACAAATCTAACTAAACAAATTTATGTAAATAACGAATCAAAATTAAACTAAACAAAAGTTTTCTTTCTGCACATGTCTAGCACATGCCTGCACTTATATAGGGAAGTGCTTCTGGGTTCCAGGTCAGACTCACTTCGGCCCACATGACCTCCTGTGGTCACGTGACGCTCTCACCTCCCCATCCACAACCTGGTCATGTAATGTACCCCATGCTGGCTCTCCAATGAGTATATGGGCACTAAGAAGTATAAAGACAGCTCACAATACCATTTTTTTGCATTTAGTTTCTTATCTATGTTTTATATATGCACATTTACAGTACCTCACAAAAGTGAGTACACCCCTCACATTTTTGTAAATATTTTATTATATCTTTTCATTTGACAACAATGAAGAAATGACACTTTGCTACAATGTAAAGCAGTGAGTGTACAGCTTGTAAAACAGTGTAAGTTTGCTGTCCCCCCAAAATAACTCAACACACAGCCATTAATGTCTAAACCTCTGGCAACAAAAGTGAGTACACCCCTAAGGGAAAATGTCCAAATTGGCTCCAAAGTGTCAATATTTTGTGTGGCCACCATTATTTTTCAGCACTGCCTTAACCCTCTTGGGCATGGAGTTCACCAGAACTTCACAGGTTGCCACTGGAGTCCTCTTCCACTCCTCTATGATGACATCACAGAGCTGGTGGATGTTAGAGACCTTGCGCTCCTCCACGTTCCATTTGAGGATGCCCCACAGATGCTCAATAGGGTTTAAGTCTTGGGAAATGCTTGGCCAGTCCATCACCTTTACCCTCAGCTTTTTTAGCAAGGCAGTGGTTATGTTTGGGGTCATTATCATGTTGGAATCCGGCCCAGTCTCCGAAGCGGGGGATCATGTTTTGCTTCAGTATGTTCCAGTACATGTTGGCATTCATGGTTCCCTCAATGAACTGTAGCTCCCCAGTGCCAGCAGCACTCATGCAGCCCCAAACCATGACACTCCCACCACCATGCTTGACAGGGCAAGACACACTTGTCTTTGTACTCCTCACCTGGTTGCCGCCACACACGCTTGACCCCATCTGAACCAAATAAGTTTATCTTGGTCTCATCAGACCACAGGACATGGTTCCAGTAATCCATGCCCTTAGTCTGCTTGTCTTCAGCAGACTATTTGTGGGCTCTCTTGTGCATCATCTTTAGAAGAGGCTTCCTTCAGGGATGACAGCCATGCAGACCAATTTGATGCAGTGTGTGGCGTATGGTCTGAGCACTGACAGGCTGACCCCCCACCCCTTCAACCTCTGCAGCAATGCTGGCAGCACTCATATGTCTATTTCCCAAAGACAACCTCTTGATATGACGCTGAGCACGTGCACTCAACTTCTTTGGTTGACCAAGGCGGGGCCTGTTCTGAGTGGAACCTGTCCTGTTAAACCATTGTATGGTCTTGACCACTGTGCCGCAGCTCAGTTTCAGGGTCTTGGCAATTTTCTTATAGCCTAGGCCATCTTTATGTAGAGCAACAATTCTTTTTTTCAGATCCTCAGAGAGTTTTTTGCCATGAGGTTCCATGTTGAACTTCCAGTGACCAGTATGAGAGATTGAGAGCGATAACACCAAAAACACAATTTGCACTGTTATACAAGCTGTACACTCACTACTTTACATTGTAGCAAAGTGTCATTTCTTCAATGTTGTCACATGAAAAGATATGACAAAATATTTACAAAAATGTGAGGGGTGTACTCACTTTTGTGAGATACTGTAAGTATGTGAAATGGACATGTTCTGTAGGCTCTGAAGAAAAGGGCAACCTTGAAACGTGTTGGCCTATGTGACTACAAGTGTTGCGGATTTTCGCAGCTGGATTTAAGCGGATGATTTTATAATAATGCTATGACACAAGTACTGGTTTGGGAGTATATTCCCCTAAAAACATGTAGAGTATTGAGGATAATGTGCTAGGCCTACACACCCTCTATGTTCTTCTATTCTTTCAGTTCATTTGGACTTCCGCAGTCTTTGGAAGGCAGTGAGGTGTGCATTATCTACATATACTAGAGCTGCACAATTAATCATTAAAGAACCAAGATTGCGATTCAACTCTCCTCATGATCTGAAAACAGAATTTCTCCGATTCTATGTAACAAGTGCAGAGAGTGCTCTGCTCACTTCTGACAGCTGACAAAAAAAATCCAGGCAGCCTGCCAAGTTTATCACAACATCGCTTAGGCAGTGATAAAGAGAAACATTGTAACATGTAGTTCTTTAACTACTTCAGCCCCGGAAGGATTTCACACTTTAGGACCAGAGCACTTTTTGTGATTCGGCACTGTATCGCTTTAACTGACAATTGCGCGGTCGTGCGACGTTGTACCCAAACAAAATATGTGTCCTTTCTTTCCCACAAATAGAGTTTTCTTTTGGTGGTATTTGATCCCCTCTGCATCATTTCTGATCGCTGCTATAAACAAAAGAAGAGTGACAATTTTGCAAAAAAACCCCAAATTTCTTACTTTTTGCTAAAATACAAATCCAAAAAAAAAAATATAAAAAAACAATTTTTTTCCATCGGTTTTGGCCGATTTATATTCTTCCTCATATTTTTGGTAAAAAAAATCACAATCGGCGTTTATTGATTGGTTTGCGCAAAAGTTGCCGCGTTTACGGATGATGAGAATTAATTTCTGGGGTTTTTATTTATTTATTTATTTTTTTACTAGTAATGGCGGCGATCTGCGATTTTTAACGGTACTGCGATATTGGGGCGGACATGTCGGACCATTTTGACACTTTTTTGGGACCATTGGCATTTATACAGTGATCAGTGCTATAAAAATTCACTGATTACTGTGTAAATGCCATTGGCAGAGAAGGGGTTAACTTGGAGGGGGTGCTCTAAGGGTTAACTGTGTTCCCTGGGCGTGTTCTAACTGTGTGTGGGCTGCCCTGGCTGGGGGAAGGGAGTGATCACGGCTTCCATATACAGGAAGCCTGTGATCACAGCACTTCCCACACTATGAGAACGGAGATCCGTGTTTACTTACACACGGACCTCCGTTCTTTCACTGCGCGGGGGGGGGGCATCGCGGGTAGGCAGCGGCGATTGAGCCCGCCCTACCCGCTCCCTGGCCCCCTCCCGGACACAGTGAGCATGCAAGCTCACAGTGAGAGATATCACAGCTGCCGTCATATGACGGCGGTTTGCGATATGGAGCCACTCTGTCGCCGTCAGACTGCGGTCGGCAAGTGGTTAAGATCAAAGGAATGAACTTTGGTCTGTAAATGAGGTAAGTTTAACCACTTAAAGACTAAACCTTTTCTGACATTTGTTGCTTACAAGTTAAAAATCTGTATTTTTTGCTAGATAATTACTTGGAACCCCCAAACATTATATATATATATATATATATATATTAGCAGAGACTAAAATGGTGGTTGTTGGAATATTTTATGTCACACTGTCACACAAATGCAATTTTTTTGGAAAAAATACACTTGAATTATTTAAAAAAAAAAAATCAGCAGTAAAGTTTGCCCAGTTTTTTTGTATAATGTGAAAGATGATGTTACGCCGTGAGAATCGTGAGAGAATCATGATCTTTATTCTAAGCAAAAAAATTGTGATTCTGATTTTAGCCAGAATCGTAGAGCTCTAACATACACTAACATGTCAAGATAACACGTTGAGACTTACTGCACGGTGCAGGAGAGTGAACATTTTGATATGAGATCAGTGCTGCTGGCATCCGACAGTCCTGTGCCAGGGGAAAATGACGTATAGATATTTCTTATTCACTTGCATTTCCAGCTAAATTAGTTTTCCTCTTTAATTTATACTCTGGACCATATTTCACAAGCCATGCAAACAAATGTAATGGTCTTATCCTGTTAAACTGAAATCATTGGTGGCAGTACAAAGGCTGCACCTTTAAACAGCATTCAAAGTTAGAATGTACAATTGATCTGTGAGAAGGAAAGACATTATTTGACTGCACAGAAATTGAGCTTCCAGGATAGAGATGTAGTGCTGTGTCTGCTCTGATCTCTCCAAACAATCATTGTGACCTGTCTCTGTGGGTATTTCCTGAGAATTAAGGGTCATTCCATCTCCACGATCTGTGCCTGCTGATCTACTGTTTTAATTATAAGCAAATGCTTATGTGAAAATATTTCTCTGTTTCCTATGCATGCATTCACTCTGCGTCTCTTGCACACTGTATAAACAGAAAGCATATAAATACTGTGTATATATACAGTATATATATTTATATATATATATAATATATATAGATATAGATATAGATATAGTTGTGCTCATAAGTTTACATACCCTAGCAAAATGTATGATTTCTTTTTCATTTTTCAGAGAATATGAATGATAACACAAAAACTTTTCTTTCACTCATGGTTAGTGTTTGGCTGAAGCCATTTATTATCAATAAACTGTGTTTACTCTTTTTAAATCATGACAACAGAAACTATCCAAATGACCCTGATCAAAAGTTTACATACCCCAGTTCTTAATACCGTGTATTTCCCCCTTTAACATCAATGACAGCTTGAAGTCTTTTGTGGTATTTGTGGATGAGGGTCTTTATCTTCTCAGATGGTAAAGCTGCCCATTCCTCTTGGCAAAAAACCTCCAGTTACTGGAATTCTTGGGCTGTCTTGCATGAACTGCACGTTTGAGATCTCCCCAGAGTGGCTCAATGATATTGAGGTCAGGAGACAGAGATGGCCACTTCAGACCCTTCACTTTATTCTTCTGTAGCTAATGACAGGTCGACTTGGCCTTGTGTTTTGGATCATTGTCATGTTGGAATGTTCAAGTACGTCCCATGCACAGCTTCCTGGCTGATGAATGCAAATGTTCCTCTAGTATTTTTTGATAACATACTGCATTCATTTTGCTATCAATTTTGACCAAATTCCCTGTGCCTTTGTAGTTCACACATCCCCAAAACATCAGAAATCCACCTCTGTGTTTCACAGGCCTTGTTGGCTCCTCTCCAAATGTAGGGTTTATGTTTGTGGCCAAAAAGCTCAATTTTGGTCTCATCACCCCAAACGACTTTGTGCCTGAAGGTTTGATGCTCATCTCTGTGCTGTTTGGTGTAGTGTAAGCGGGACACTTTGTGGCATTTGCATAGTAATGGCTTTCTTCTGGCGGTTCAACCATGCAGCCCATCTTTGTTCAAGTGCCTCCATATTGTGCATCTTGAAAAAGCCACACCACATGTTTTCAGAGAGTCCTGAAGTTATTTGTGGGTTTTTCTTTGCACCCCGAACAATTTTGCTGGCAGTTGTGGCTGAAATCTTAGTTGGTCTATCTGACCCTGGTTTGGTTTCAACAGAACCCCCCATTTTCCACTTCTTGATTAGAGTTTGAACACTGCTGATTGGCATTCTCAATTCCTTGGATATCTTTTTATATCCCTTTCCTGTTCTATACAGTTCAACTACTTTTTCCCGCAGATCCTTTGACAATTTGTTTGCTTTCCCCATGACTCAGAATCCAGAAACATCATTGCAGCACTGGATGAAAGATGCAAGGGTCTGTCAGGAGTGCAGAAACTCATTGACCTTTTATACACACACACACACACTAATTACAAACAAACAGATAACAGGTGAGGATGGTTACCTTTAGTAGCCATTCAAACCCCTTTGTGTCAACTTGTTTGCATGTTATCAGGCCACAATCACCAGGGTATGTAAACGTTTGATCAGGGTAATTTGGGTAGTTTCTGTTGTCATCATGATTTAAAAAGAGTAAACATATTTGATTGATAATAAATGGCTTCAGCCAAACACTAACCATGAGTGAAAGAAATGTTTTTGTGTTCTCTTTAATATTCTCTGCTCTGAAAAACGGGCAAGAAATCATAATTGTTGCCAGGTTATGTAAACTTATGAGCACAACTGTATATATATATATATATATATATATATATATATATATATATACAGTATCTCACAAAAGTGAGTACACCACTTACATTTTTGTAAATATTTTATTATATCTTTTCATGTGACAACACTGAAGAAATCACACTTTGCTACAATGTAAAGTAGTGAGTGTACAGTTGGTACAACAGTGTAAATTTGCTGTCCCCTCAAAATAACTCAACACACAGCCATTAATGTCTAAACCGCTGGCAACAAAAGTGAGTACACCCTAAGTGAAAATGTCCAAATTGGGCCCAGTTAGCCATTTTGCTTCCCTGGTGTCATGTGACTCATTAGTTTTACAAGGTCTCAGGTGTAAATGAGGAGCAGGTGTGTTAAATGTGTTGTTATTGCTCTCACTCTCTCATACTGGTCACTGGAAGTTCCACATGGCACCTCATGGCAAAGAACTCTCTGAGGATCTCAAAAAAATTATTTTTGCTCTACATAAAAATGGCCTAGGCTATAAGAAGATTGCCAAGACCCTGAAACTGAGCTGCAGCACAGTGGCCAAGACCATACAGTGGTTTAACAGGACAGGTTCCACTCAGAACAGGCCTCGCCATGGTCGACCAAAGAGGTTGAGTACACGTATTCAGCGTCATATCCAGAGGTTGTCTTTGGAAAATAGACGTATGAGTACTGCCAGCATTGTTGCAGAGGTTGAAGGGGTGGGGGGTTAGCCTGTCAGTGCTCAGGCCATACGCCACACACAGTGCCAAATTGGTTGAATAACTGTCGTCCCAGAAGGAAACCTCCTCTAAAGATGATGCACAAGAAAGCCCACAAACAGTTTGCTGAAGACAAGCAGGCTAAGGACATGGATTACTGGAACCATGTCCTGTGGTCTGATGAGACCAAGATAAACTTATGTGTGGCGGCAACCAGGTGAGGAGTACAAAGACAAGTGTGTCTTGCCTACAGTCAAGCATGGTGGTGGGAGTGTCATGGTCTGGGGCTACATGAGTGCTGCCGGCACTGTGGAGCTACAATTCTTTGAGGGTATCATGAATGGCAACGTGTACGGTGACATACTGAAGCAGAGCATGATCCTTGCTCTTCGGAGACTGGGCCGCAGGGCAGTTTACCAAAATGATAACGACCCCAAACACACCTCCAAGATGACCACTGCCTTGCTAAAGAAGCTCAGGGTAAATGTGATGGACTGGCCAAGCATGTTTCCAGACCTAAACCCTATTGAGCATTTGTGGGCCATCCTCAAACGGAAGGTGGAGGAGCACAAGGTCTCTAACATCCACCAGCTCCGTGATGTCGTCATGGATGAGTGGAAGAGGACTCCAGTGGCCACCTGTTAAGCTCTGGTGAACTCCATGCCCAAGAGGGTTAAGGCAGTCAATTTGGACATTTTCACTTAGGGGTATACTCACTTTTGTTGCCAGCATTTTAGACATTGATGGCTGTGTGTTGAGCTATTTTGAGGGGACAGCAAATTTACACTGTTATACAAGCTGTACACTCACTACTTTACATTGTAGCAAAGTGTAATTTCTTAATTGTTGTCACATGAAAAGATAGAATAAAATATTTACAAAAATGTGAGGGGTGTACTCACTTTTGTGAGATACTGTATATATATTCACTGATTTTCCACTGCTTATTACTTGGCTGTATCTTTATCATTTAAATCTGCGCTGTATTATTAAAACAGATGTTTCCCAGGTATTTGTTTTACCCTCCAATTTAGAAGTCTCCCTAATAACTCTTGATATATTTTACAGGGTGGGTCTTACTTTCCAGATTTATTTTTACAGCTATGACATCACTAATCAACTGCATAGAAAGATATGTTTTAGGCTGGGTTCACACTATTGCGAATTGGATGTGGGTTTCTCCGCATCCAATTTGCATGACAAGAGATTGTGACCAGCTCTCTATGGAGCCGGTTCATACATCTCTGGGGCAGCTGCGGAGCAAATTGCACAGGAGTCCTGTGCGTCTTTGGCTCCATTTCAGGTCCAAATTTAGGCAAAAATTTGGGCCTAATTCGTCCCTGAAATGGAGAACAGAGATGCACCAGACCCCTGTTGTCAGCCGCATCCATCTGCAGTGTGAACCCAGCTTTAAAGAATATCCACTATAGTATAAATTAAAGCCCGACTCCAGGAAAAATAGAAATCCTCATTGTAGCTGGGCTACCCCTCCCACCAGTGCCCCAATATTTCAAAGTCCAGTACGTCTGCAGATGCACCGATTGGCTTTAGCAGCCTTTGGGACCCAGCAGAGACCTGCAGCAGATCCAGGACCTCCATAGCTGCGGTGTCTTCGTATATGTGTGGGGAAAACCTTATGCATGAGCAGATGTGCCAAAGGCTTCTTCCGGTTCCCAAAGACCAGGCTTCGGCATGGAATCCGGTAGTGCACATTTACCATGAGGCACCAGAAGTGCAGTGTCATTCTTGCCTAGGCAAAATAAAAAATGCAGAAGGTCTCTGCCAGGTCCTGGAGGCCAGACATAGCCTTTCAGTACATCTGCACGCGCTTGATCCAGCAGTGCCCATGCATGTACAGTGAGGCACCAGGAGTGCAATATCATTCAAATCTACACAAACGTCAGAAGGTTTAGCCAAGTCCCACAGGCATATGTGTGCATATGGAATTCAGCAGAATGTGTGCTTTGAGGCACCAGTAGTGAAACACATTTTTGCCTATGCAAAAATGTCAAAAGTCAAAACATTAAAAAAAAAAAATCAAAAAGCATCTTATTTAATTTTAGGAGAAGGAGGGAGCTGGAGTCAGGTGCAAATCACTTGTTTTGGGGTTTACTAATTTTAGCCTGGGGGACAGGCGGTTTTACTTACCCTATCCTCTGTTCCCCTGGTAGACGGCACTCCCTTATTATACAACAGTTGGCTATTCTTCAATGTCCTCACTTCCAATGGCGGGATATTGTACCTGCATCAGTCTTAATAACGTCAAAGGGCAACTGACCACTGAAGCACAGGATAGCAAAAGTTAGGAAGACTGATCCTACAGCATGGAGAAGCTTGCTGGAGTGGAGTAATGTGGGTGTGTAAAATTGATTTTCCCAGTCCCCTAGATGTAAATGAGCATTTAACCCTTGCAGTGCGAAGGCAGCCCTGATGCAAGTGAGGAATTTAACTTTCCTCGGAGTTCAGCTTCAATATAATTTTACATATATAAAAGCTGAACTCCAATCAGACCTAAAAAGGCCATTTTAATATAGTTGTGTATTATTTAAAAATATGTAAATGTGATTGTACATACAGCTAGCAAAACAATCTCTGAATCTGTCTTTATATCATATCAGCCTCCTGCCACCCCGTGTGCAGGCCAGCTCTAGGAACCAATGAGGCTCTGCTGCATGCACGTGAGCTGACAGGGAACACAATGATTGGAGGATAGAGCAGAGTTTTTGACTTGACTGCTCTCTTATTGGGTAGCAGCTTTATACCATAGAAAACTGTAGAAAGTGTTGTCACTTGCATGAAACACAAAGTGGCTGCACAGAATTACAAATCCTAAAGCAGATAAGACAGTTCACCATAGCTCCTAACTGTCCCTGATTTTGAGGAATTGCCCCTGGTTTGGAACAAAGTCCCTCTGTCCTCTTCATTTGTTCCTCATTTTAGTCTTGTCTATATATCTATGTATATAAAATGCACTTTTTATCTTTCAAAAAGTGTTTCCCAGTGCTAAAACTTTTATCCAAATTCAAAATTGCTGCATTTGTAAATTTAAAAAGCCAGTATGATGGAATAGTAGTGGTAAAAAAAGCACTTGTGGGTTTTTTGAATAATTCTCCTTTTAGGGGGCGTGGCAGAGGGTGTGTCCCATGCCTACATGCTTTTGCTAATAGGTGTCCCCCTGTCCCATCTCAAAAAGTTTGGAGGTATGGTTCACATAGGAGTGTTCCAGCTTTGCATTCAGCTGTTTGTCTGGAGTTCAGTATTTTTAGACACATTTTTGACTCTCTCCATTTGGATCTTTTAATGTAAGAGAGGCCACAAATTGATACATATGTAAACTTACATGTCTACCCATACACTGAGTTTCATTGTATATATATATATATATATATATATATATTTTTTTTTTTTTTTTTTTTTGGTGTATTTAGGGTGTGCCTTGTGAATGCACTCTGCCTCTGGTTAGATGCTAAAACCCAATTGGGGGTTCCTGCAATTACCTGCAGGAGGCAGCAGCCTCACAATGCTTTCAGTGGGACTGCCCCCAGCAGCTAATTGCTTCAAGGCTATGATTCCTGCATCAGTCTTAATGACATCAGAGGTCCTGTGACCACAAGATGGGAGAAAAGAATCAGCAAAGACCCATCTTGCAGTTCGGAGGAACCTGTAGTAGCAGAGGATTTGGTAATTAAAACTGCTTTTACTGGTTCCTCTAGATGGGGTCCCCAGCCGTTCTAGGCAAAGGGCCAGTTTACTGTCCTTTGTATTTAGGAGGGCCAGAATGTGACCAGTGGGAGTAAAAAATGCCTCAGACTTGGTGGTCAGCAGGGCTAAAAAAAATACATAAAGCCATCTGTGGGCGGTGGAAAGAGGAATAGTGTCTCATCATTGGTATTCGTGGGAAGAATAATTTCCATTGTTGGTGTCAGTGGGAGGAATGATGGCCCATCATTGGTATCATTAGGGGGAATAGTGCCCTATCATTGGTATCAGTGGGGGGAATAGTGGCCTATTATTGCTACTAGTAGGAGTAGTAGTGCCCCATTATTGGTATTAGTGGGATTGGTAGTGCCCCAATATTGGTATTGGTGGGAAGAATAACCCCCATCGTTTGTGTCAGTGGAAAGAATAGTGCCCCAACTATGGTGTCAGTGGGATGAATAAAGTCTGCGGGAAGAATGGCCCGCGGGCTGCAGTTTGGAGACCACTGCCCTAGATGTAAAGGTCTTCTGATTCATCAGGTCCAATGCAGACCCCATAGCTCTTCAAACCTGAGGACACCTAGGGACAGGACTGCGTTGGAGTGAAGAAGAGTAAAGGAGAACGTGAGCTGCTCGGGGAAATAGAGGATCGGGTAGATAAAACAGCTTTTACTGGTTCCCCTAGATGTAAAGGTTTTCTGATTCATCAAATCCAATGCAGACCCCATAGCCCTTCAGAACCTGAGAACACCTAGGGACAGTCCGCCATTGAAGTGGAGGGGAGAAGAGGAGAACACATGCTGTTGGGGGAAGCAGAAGATTGGGTAATTAAACTGCATTTACTGGTTCCCCTAGATGTAAAGATCTTCTGATTTTTTTTTCTTACAGGTATTTATATAGCGCTGTCAATTTATGCAGCGCTTTACATCTATATTGTACATTCACATCAGTCCCTACCCTCAAGGAGCATAGGACCTAAGGCCCCTAATTCACACCTACTAGCAGGGCTCGAGTCCTGTGGGAACACGTGAGGGCGATGTTCCTTCACTCTTTTTCACAGGAGGAACGCCGTCCCCGTTAGCAGCACTGCGAGCTGTGGCGGGTGTGCATGAAGGGCAGGGTGTCAACAGGGGTCAGTCCACTTCAGGTGCCATACATTGGGGAAGGGGGAGGTGTCATTCCAGCGTGCCCGTCCTCTCCTCCCTCGGTCCTCCTCCTTCACCTCCAGAAGCCCCTGTAACAAGGTCCCGCCTCCTAGAGTCCAGTGATAGGCGGAACAATGCAGTTGTCACCGGCGTGTATTAAAGGGGGGCGGGACCTTTTACAGGGGCTGCTGGAGGAAAAGGAGGAGGACCGAGGGAGGAGAGGATGGGTGCGTTGGGATGACACCCCCCTCCCCAATGTGTGGCACTCGGAGTGGGCTGACCCCCTTTGGCACTGGTAAGGCTGCACTGCTGGGGGGGTTTATTCTGGGGGGTCTATACTGAAGGAGCAGGGAAATTATGTGCGGCCACTGTTGACGTAACAAGGCG
>BLSH010127324.1:1291640-1304124 GCA_018402905.1 Glandirana rugosa | reverse complement strand
GTTTATTCTGGGGGAGTCTTTACAGATGGAGGAGGGAGTTTGTCCTGAAGGGGGGTCTGTACTGTCACAGGAGGGGGTGGTTTATCCTGGGGAGGTCTTTATTGATGGAGGAGAGGGTTGGTTTATCCTGGGGGTTCTGTACTGAGAGAGGGAGGGGAAGTCTATACTGCTGGAGGGGTCTGTATTGATGGAGAGGGGGTCTGTACTGATGGAGGGGGGTCTGTACTAAGGGAGGGGTGGTCTATTCTGAGGGAGGGGGGTCTGTACTGAGGGAGGGGGGTCTGTACTGAGGGAGGGGGGTTCTACACTGAGGGGGGTCTATACTAAGGGAGGAGGTCTGTACTGGGGGGGTTTATACTTAGTGAGGGTGTCTATACTGACAGAGGGGGGGTCTGTACTTAGTGGAGGGAGATCAGTACTGAGGGAAGACTATAATTGGTGTAGGGGGTCTGTACTGATGGAGGGGGGTCTATACTTAGTGGAGGAGGGTCTGTACTGAGGGGCGACTATAGTTGGTGGGGGCTACAGGGAGAAGCAGAAGATGCTTTTGGTGTCCCTTAGACCTAAATGAGCATTGAGGCAACACCACTACAAATGATCCTCTGGCAGCTTTAGAAGCAATTTGACATTTGAAGAAAGTATAGAATCTCATTAATGGTTTCTCTGAAATATGTCATTGAGCATTTTCTCCTAATCCTGTAAAAAGGTTCACAGACTAGGCAGCTGCTTCTCCTTCTACCCCAAAGCTATTTAAAGGGTCAGTTCTTGCTGGGCTTATATAATGTGGAAGCAGCAGCAGCCCACTTACCCCCTCCCTTTAAGATTGAGCCAATCACACACCTCATGGTATGACATGATGGATAAATAACTGCCTGTATTTTTCAGCACTGAAGACACCATTGACCCTGTCAAATCTTGTACTCCATTTGAAGAAATGCAGCCCCAAACTTGCAAGGAACCCCTACCATGCTTCACTGTTCCCCGCAGACACTCATTATTGTACTGCTCTCCAGCCCTTTGTTGAACAAACTGCCTCCTGCTACAACCAAATATTTCAAATTTTGACTCAACAATCCAGAACACCTGTTGCCATTTCCCCAGTTCTTATGTTTTCATGCATAGTTAAGTCTCTTAGCCTTGTTTCCATGTTGAGGTATGGCTTTTTGGCCACAATTCTTCCATGAAGGCCACTTCTGGACAGACTTCTCCAGACAGTAGATGAGTGTAACTGGGTCTCACTGGTTTCTGCCAGTTCTGTGCCAACTGCACTGCTGGGCATCTTCTAATGTCAAAGATAAGTTAAGTTTGGGGCCAATCACACACCTCATAGTATGACATGATCAGGGCTGGTGCAAGGATTTTTGACACCCTAGGCGAAACCTCATTTTGCCCCCCCCCTTTATCTCCGCCCCTGACTCCACCCCCTTTGCCCTGTCCATATACACGATGGAGGTGGCGGAGGTGAAGATTTTTGCAGTGCCTCTTTACCTATTTCTTTAGCCATGGTCCACAGGCCTGCGGGACCCGGCCTAAAGTCAAATTATGGCGGCACCGGCTTGCTTCCTCATGCCAGTTGTGGTCCGCAGGTATATGGACAGACTACGGTAGTATATGGACAGGCTGGGGTAGTATATGGACAGGCTGGGGTAGTATATGGAAAGACTATGGTAGTATATGGACAGGCTGGGGTAGTATATGGACAGGCTGGGGTAGTATATGGAAAGACTACAGTAGTATATGGACAGGCTGGGGTAGTATATGGACAGGCTGGGGTAGTATATGGAAAGACTACGGTAGTATATGGACAGGCTGGGGTAGTATATGGACAGGCTGGGGTAGTATATGGAAAGACTACGGTAGTATATGGACAGGCTGGGGTAGTATATGGAAAGACTACGGTAGTATATGGACAGGCTGGGGTAGTATATGGACAGGCTGGGGTAGTATATGGACAGGCTGGGGTAGTATATGGAAAGACTACGGTAGTACATGGACAGGCTGGGGTAGTATATGGACAGGCTGGGGTAGTATATGGACAGGCTGGGGTAGTATATGGCTTGGCGCCCTGGGCGTTAGTGCACCCTAGGCGGCCGCCTACTCCGCCTAGTGGTAGAGCCGGCCCTGGACATGATGGATAATTATCTGCCTGTACTTCTCAGCACTAAAGACACCATTTGTATGACATTATGGATAATTACCTTAATTCATCAAGTCCAATGCAGACCCCATAGCTCTTCAGAGCCTAAGGACACCTAGGGACAGTCTTCTGTTGGAATGTAGGGGAGTAGAGGAGAGCTTGAGCTACTAGGAAAAGCAGAGGATGTTTTTTGGTGTCCCTTAGACCTAACCAAGCATTGGGTCAAGTTCAACCCCACAAGGGAGCATTTTCCCTGAAGATGAGCTTTTTAAATAAATGATCCTCCAGCAGCTTTGAAAGCCATTTGACATTTGAAGAAAGAATAGAATCTCATTAATGGTTTCTTTGAAATATGTCATTGAGCATTTTCTCCTAATCCTGTAAAAGGGTTCACACTCAGACTAGGCAGCTGCTTCTCCTTCTACCCCAAAGCTATTTAAAGGGTCAGCTCTTGCTGGGCTTATATAATGTGGAAGCAGTAGCAGCAGCAGTAGCAGCAGGAGCAGCAGTAGCAGGAGCCACTCACCCCCTCCCTCCCTTTAAGTTGGTGGTTGCACCTGTGACTTGGGGCTGTAGGAAATAGAAAGCGAAGATGCAGTGGTGAGGAAGGAGGAATGCAGCCAGCTGCCTCTCCCCCACACTTCGCAGTGTTAACAGCTTCTGTTCATCCCCCCTCCTCCACTCCCACATCAGCAGCAAAGCTGTAGAGAGCCCAGATGAGGAACATGAAGAAGTGCCCAGCAGCCTCTCTCCATTGACTAGTGCCAGTGCTGGGATTGGCAGCGCTCAGTAAAAGTTCGGAGGGAGGGTTCCAAGTTGGACTGGCCCCCCTCCTTTGACAGCCACTTGATCCTATGTGTGTGATCTGCTTCCTCCTCCAGCAGTGGATGTAGGGAGCTGTGGGATCACTTGTGTTTGCATTGAGTGCTGTGGCCCCTCCTGTGCACAGAGCAAGGGAATTCCAGCTTCATCTTCAGCTCCCAGTGCCATCCCTGAGCTCTATTGATGATCGCCCTGGATCTAGGACTTGGTGAAGAGTGAAGGAGGGCAGAGACCGCTGGTGGGTGAGGTGGGGGTGATGCATCCGATGCCAAGGCGGACTGCTCCTTGAAGACTATGCCGAAGTTTAAATGACAGTGAAGGATTTGTGACATGTGCTGTGTGCCCGATCTGATCTGACAGCAGTCAGCCTGCGATCTCCCTCTCTGCCCTGTGTGCCGGGCATGCCATGCCCCGTAACCATAGCGGTGGCGAGGAGCCTGGCGGCTCTGGGCTCTGGATGAAGAGCGGCTCCGGAGGGAGAGGACGGGGCAGAGAGCGCTACTACGGTATGAAGGATGTGGAGAGCGGTCGGGGCAGCAGGGTCCTCCTCAACTCCAACCGAGGAGATGGCTTGCTGCTGCTGGGGACAGGGGAAGCGGCCAGGAGCGCTGGGGCAGCAGTGGGCAACCTGCATGAGAGCCGGCGGGGGAAGCAGGGAGCTCGGATGAGCTTGTTGGGGAAGCCGCTGTCTTATAATAGCAGTCAGAGCTGCAGGAGGAACGTCAAGTACAGGAGGCTCCAAAACTATCTCTACAACGTGCTGGAGAGACCCAGGGGCTGGGCTTTTGTCTACCACGTCTTCGTGTGAGTACATCCATTTCACTACTTGTTGGCTGCCAGCTTTCACAGCTCCATCACTGCTGCTGGGCAATTGGCAGGGGGTTGCTTTCTACATTGGCTTTTTGGAAGTTTGATCAACATTGTTGTGTGTTGTCCTTTCTAATGAAACACATAAGTACTGTCTGTGATACTTTTGTTTTTAAAGTCCATCTCATGGGAAAGAAAAATGTTCAATTGAACCTTCTTCTAAGGTCCAGGGAGTACTGGTGGTTGGACCTTGGAAGAAGGGAGTAGACAGCTCAAAAGATTGCCCTGAAAATGGAAAGGAAAATGGGCTTCCACACACAGCAAGGGTTAAAGTGTTTGTAAACCTCAGACATGAAATATGAACAAAGCATATCCCTGTATAGTAGAGTTTCTCAACCAGGGTTCCTCCAGAGCAAAAAGAGAGAAACCCTAGGGTTCCTCCAGAGCGAAAAGAGAGAAACTCTAGGGTTCCTCCAGAGCGAAAAGAGAGGGACCCTAGGTTTCCTCCAGAGCGAAAAGAGAGGAACCCTAGGGTTCCTCCAGAGCAAAAAGAGAGGAACCCTAGGTTTCCTCCAGAGCAAAAAGAGAGGAACCCTAGGTTTCCTCCAGAGTGAAAAGAGAGGGACCCTAGGGTTCCTCCAGAGCAAAAAGAGAGGAACCCTAGGGTTCCTCCAGAGCAAAAAGAGAGGAACCCTAGGTTTCCTCCAGAGCAGTGGTTCTCAACTCCTGTCCTTGGGACCCCCCAACAGGCCAGGTTTGCAGGATAACTGAAATACATCACAGGTGATATCATTTGCTGCTCAGTGATTGCTGTATTCTAGTTTGCATCTCCCCAAGGTAATACTTAAAATCTGGCCTGTTGATGGGTCCCGAGGACCGGAGTTGAGAACCACTGCTCTAGAGAGTGGTTCTCAACCCCTGTCCTCGGGACCCACTTAAGCCTCGTACACACAGGACGACGATCGTATACAACAGGTCGTACTCACGACCGTTGTATGCGATATCGATCGTTCGTATGCGCAATTAGAACAGCCGAACATACAACGGTCGTACAAGGGAGTTGTATGAGCAAACTAGAAAACTTGGTCGTACCAACAAGCGCTCATACAACCGTTGTATCGTGTGTACAGAGCAGTTGGTACAACAAGTTGTATTGTGCAAAACACGCATGCTCAGAAGTCAGGAACGGCCGGATGCTAATTACATGCACCTGAACGTTCTTTCTGTGCTCGTACGATCGTGTAGTGCAGTCAGTATGCAAGTTACATTATCCAACATACAATTTGTGACGATCGTATGTACGATCGTCGTCCCGTGTGTACGAGGTTTAACAGGCCAGGTTTGCAGGATAACTGAAATACATCACAGGTGATATCATTTGCTGCTCAGTGATTGCAGTATTCTAGTCTGCATCTCCCCAAGGTAATACTTAAAGTCTGGCCTGTTAATGGGTCCTGAGGACCGGAGTTGAGAACCACTGCTCTAGAGTTTGTTAGGGGTTCTTTGAGCAATGAGCAATTTCTGCCATTCAGAAAAGTTCCCGCTGAGACCATTGATCTTTTTAGCTATCTGTAAAGCCCCGGATACACGGGCAGAATGCCGGGAGACATTTGCCGGTACAAAAAATACCAGCCGACATTCCGCTCATGTGTATGTCAGCCGGCTTCTGTCGGACGTGCATGCTGGAAAACCAGCTGCTGACCAGCTCCTGATCAGCACTCCCAGCCAATGGCAGAGAGAGCTGATCAGAGTGTTCTGATGAGGGGCCACCCCCCTGTCAGAACACATCAGCTTAGCGAGGGTAGATCACTGGACTAACCTTGCATGGCTAGTACAGCGGCTCCCAACCAGAGCTGTCAGTTTTTGGGCTGCACAAAAAAAAATATAATGTGTACCAGGCTTTATGGGTTAATTCCTCCCAATGACCACAAGTGTAAGGAGTATTCTTCTCACTGACCATCACACAAATGCATCATGAGTAGCAGGTAGGGTCATTTTTAGTAGGGGTTCCCTGAGCAATCAGCAATTTCTGCCACTCAGATAAGTTCCCACTGACACCATTGATCTTTTTAGCTATCTGTAAAGAGGTAATTCTTTCCACTGACCATCACACAATTGCATCATGAGTTGTAGGCATGGTCATTTTTAGTAGAGGTTCCTTGAGCAATGAGCAATTTCTGCTTCCCAGATAAGTTCCCACTAAGACCATTGATCTCTTTAGCTATCTGTAAGGAGGTAATTCTTGCCACTGACCATCACACAAATGCATCATGAGTTGTAGGTATGGTCATTTTTAGTAGGGGCTACCTGAGCAATGAGCAATTTCTGCCTCTCAGATAAGTTCCCACTGATCCCATTGATCCTTTTAGCTATCTCTAAGAAGGTCATTCTATCACTGACCATCACACAAATGCATCATGAGTTTTAGTTATAATCACTTTTAGTAGGGATTCCCTGAGCAATGAGCAATTTCTGCTCAGATAAGTTTTCACTAAGACCATTGATTTTTTTATCTATCTGTAAGAAGGTAATTCTTCCCAATGACCACAAGTGTAAGGAGCGTTTTTCCCACTGACCATCACACTAATGTATCATGAGTTATAGATATAGTCAGTTTTAGAATGGGCTCCCTGAGACTGGAAAGTTATTTCAAGGGTTCCCCTGTGTTGAAACGGTTGAGAAAAACTGCTATATAGTGTATGTTTGCCTCAGTTTAGAGCACTATGGGGTTGATTTACTAATACTGAGTGCAAAATCTGGTACAGCTGTGCATAGAAACAAATCAGCTTCCAGGTTTTATTGTCAAAGTTTAATTGAAGAAGCTGACGTTAGAAACTGATTGGCTACCATGCACAGCTGCAACAGATTTTGCACTCTCCAGTTTTAGTAAATGAACTCCTAAGTGTCACTTTTGTCTGCTGCTTCCTTCCTCTGCTATCATCGTGAGTCACTTCTGACAGGTTATCCTGACACCAAGAGAAAAATGGTGACAGAGGAGGGAGTGACAGTCTCAGCTCGGTTCCTGTGTGTTGCGCAGAGGGAAGGCCATCCCTTCCCTTCAATCAGCTCTCAGAGCTCTCCATACTCTGGGAGTGTAACTTCAGCTCTCCACTCCTTTTTTTCTGATTTCTCAGACAAGCTTTAAAATGTAGTACTTTGTACAGATGTAGAGAAGAGAAGACTGCAGATAGACAGACATAACTTATGTAGGAGGAATTGTTTCACCTCTGTGTATCACCTGTGGCCAGTCACTTCACTGGTTATATGGGTTTACAACCACCTTTAGCCCTCTTTCACATTGGAGAGACTTGTCATGTCATTTGACAGGTCAAATCGCACGACAAGTCGCAACCTATTGTCACCAATGGCCATGTTCAAATTGATGCAAGGCCGACTTTGCGATGCCACATCATTTTGAAAAAGTAGATCCTGCACTGCTTTTGGCGATTTTAGGTGCAACTTGAATAGACATCTGTGCATGAAGCCGCACAGATGTCTTCAAAGTCACACCTGAAATCGCACTGACACGCAGCTTTAAAATTGTGCGATTTCAGATGAATTTGCACAATTGCAAAGCCGCATTCAATGTGAACGAGGGCTAAATGTTTATTTAGATCTTTGAGGGCACAAAAAGAATGTTTTTGTACCCAATTCCCAGCAGCGTATGCGTTCCTCCACTTCCCTATGGCGGTGAGCTGTTCTTTGGCATCCTCATGTCCAGTGCAGGGCTAAAGGCTGTACATTGGACTTGATGATGTCAGAGGACCTGCGACCAGCAAAGCATAGGGGAGAAGAGGCCCCTGAGACCAGTCTTACCGCCTGAAGGGAGCCTTCCGGAGCGGAGGATTGATGAAGTAAAGCTGCTTCTTGGGGTCACCTAGACCCAAACAAGCATTTAACCTGTGTAGTGCAAAGACAGTCCATTTTTCTTTGCCCTGGGATTCAGCATTACATTTTCAGGACAGTGGAGGTGTTTACCCCTTTTCTTGAAGGTTCAAGCAGTACCAATGATCAGTACTGCTTGGGCCTTAGAAGAAGAGGGTAGACACCCTGCAATCTTGAGATCCTGAAAATGGAACTGTTTGAGTAAATAAAAAGTATCAAGGACAGTATTCAATTGTGTTGCATGTGTATTAATCAATAGGGTTGATTTAGTAAATCTGGAGCGTGCAAAATCTGGTGCAGCTCTGCATAGAAATCAGCTTCTAAGTTTTTTTGTCAATCTTAAATGAACAAGCTGAAGTTAGAAGCTGATTGACCATAACGCACAACTGCGCCAGATTTTTCGCTCTCCAGTTTTAGTAAATCAACCCCAGTGTATCTAAATCCAAAAACAAATAATTCATATATTTCAGCTAACCAATTCTTTGATGTGATGGCCACAGATTTTATTTCTGTTTAAGGCTTTTTTCCATTACTCTTAAGCCTCGTACACACGGGACGACGATCGTACTTACGATCGTCTCAAATCGTATGTTGGATAATGTAACTTGCATACTGACTGCACTACACGATCGTACGACCACAGAAAGAACGTTCAGCTGCATGTAATTAGCATCCGGCCGTTCCTGACTTTGGAGCATGCGTGTTTTGCACAATACAACTTGTTGTACCAACTTCTCTGTACACACGATACAACGGTCGTATGACTGCTTGTTGGTACGACCAAGTTTTCTAGTCTGCTCATACAACTCCCCTTGTACGACCGTCGTATGTCGGCTGTTCTAATCGCGCATACGAAAGATCGATTTTGCATACAACGGTCGTTCATACGACCTGTTGTATACGATCGTCGTCCCATGCGTACGAGGCTTAAGATTGTAAGCTTTAACGAGCAGGGCCCTCTGATTCCTCTTGTACCAAATTCTGATGTAACTGTACTGTCTGCCTTCATTTTTGTAAAGCGCTGCTCAAACTGCTGGCGCTATATAAATCCTGTATAATAATAATAATTATTATTATTTTAAAATGGTAATTCGGCAAGTAAGTCTGTTATTTTTCAGCTTCCTTTAACAGACCAGCAACAGTTAGAGGGTTGAGACAAACCTTTTAATGCTGATGGGGTGCTTATAATGGTCAGCTTTTATTTATTCATGCAAAACCTTTATACCAAAAGGAAAATTAATGTTGCTATAACATAAACATAAAACTTAAAAAAGCATAAACATTATATAAAAACATGTTAGCTTAAAACCAACTTTTATTTGTTGGTCAAGTCCTTCTAAATGTGCTAGTGCATCTAAAGCCTCGTACACACGGGACGACGATCGTACGTACGATTGTTGCAAATCGTATGTTGCATAATGTAACTTGCATACTGACTGCACTACACGATCGTACAACCGCAGAAGAACGTTCAGGTGCATGTAATTAGAATCCGGCCGTTCCTGACTTTGGAGCATGCGTGTTTTGCACAATACAACTTTGTTGTACCAACTGCTCTGTATACACGATACAATGGTCATATGAGAGCTTGTTGGTACGACCAAGTTTTCTAGTCTGCTCATACAACTCCCTTGTCCGACTGTTGTATGTTCGACTGTTCAAATCGCGCATACGAACGATCGATTTCGCATACAACGGTTGTGAGTACGACCTGTTGTATGCGATTGTCGTCCCGTGTGTACGGGGCTTTACACTTCCCCAGTTAGACAATACTGCTGTCAAAGGGTATCCCCGTTGCTCTTCCTCTGGAGTGGAGCCACCCCCATAAAGGGGAAAAGAGGATAAAAAAAAGAAAAACACTGCAGCCATCACATGTAAGAATAGGAAAGATGCTTTTGGTTTTAGATACACGTTAAGTCTGTTTTATTTCACAAAATGTGACTTGGAGAGGTTTTATGTTAAAATGGTCCAAGGTGCCCTATGAGTAATATTAGTTCATCACAAAGATGGGCACATCTTGTTGCACTTGTTCTTGATGGATCCTGATGCAAGAGTTTAATAGGTTAATGAATGGGCAGTCAAAGCATGTGTTTTGCCTTCTGCTTACACGTTGGAAAGGAAATAGTGTCACTTGGTTTGAAGAAGTGAAAGAAGGCTCTGAAATAGTAATAGGGAGTGTTAAAAGCTTGTTATCCAATACATAATTAGATTTCTGCTTGTGGGTGAAGGAAGGCGGAAACCACGAACTGTTGCTGGTGGGCTTTGCCTGTGACTCATAGTGCACTTTCTGAAAATGGCTGGGAACATGCAGCTTTGTTGTATGTGAACTCTGTTCTTAGTCATGTGCTTGAGCTTTCAGGTCATACAAGTGTTCTTATTATTTCGGTAAATTGGATTTCAATAATGCATTAAGGACTCGGGGTGCTTTGGTCTCCAGGTTCATATTGAATGCTGCTCTGAATGCTTTGGAAATGTCTTTGATTTGCTGCAAATTTTAGCATCGTCATGGCTGTATCTAGTTTACATAATGTCACTTTTATTGGCGGTGGACACATTGAAGTTGATTTACTAAAGGCAGACAGACACTTTGCAAGGGAATTTCCCCCTGGGGCTTAGAGAACGTGGGGGGATTTCATTTTGCAAAGAACATGCAATCTTGTACAAGGAACATAAAGAAAAAGCAGCATTTTGCTTGCACATCATTGGATGATGGAAGACAGCAGAGCTGCAAAAAAAGTAACTTCCATTGCAAAGTGAAAAGTCTATTTGCCTCCACTGAGCTTATATATAATATATATGAAATTGTAGCCTGTTTATTTTATTTGATCAACAAACGTTTCAAGTAGTTTTGTTTCTTTTCCTTTTTGTCTATATAACTGTACTAGCAACGGATAAGGTAGCTAATATTTGCTGCACGGTTTCAATAGGTTTCTACTGCTCCTTCCTTGTTTTGTCATTTGAAATGATGTACCAGGCAGCTGCTGTGCACCCAACACCTGCTTCTGAAATGAAGAACTCATGTCCTGTATAATCCTTTAGCAGTTGTATCCGGTACATCACACTGTGCTTTAGTAGGGGGCTTTTTGGTTCCTTTTGGCCTTCTCACTATCACTGGATGAGTAAATGTTTAACACTAGTAGTGAAAGTAACTAGGAACATCTGTAAATGGTATTAACCTGCAAGCTTTGTGTCAATCAAGGTGCACAGAAAAAAACAGTAAGCCCTTCCGAACCCATGCTGAAGAGTATTGGGCTCTTTTACACTTCTGGTCCCGTAGAACAGTGGTTCTCAACTCCGGTCCTCGGGACCCACTAACAGGCCAGGTTTGCAGGATAACTGAAATACATCACAGGTGATATCATTTGCTGCTCAGTGATTGCAGTATTCTAGTCTGCATCTCCCCAAGTTAATACTTAAAATCTGGCCTGTTGGTGGGTCCCGAGGACTGGAGTTGAGAACCACTGCCGTAGAAGGATATATAAGTAATTGAGGTGCCAACCATGAATTAAAAAACATATTCACAACTAAGAATAATTTAAAAAGACATTCATGGTAGCCTGTTGTCTTCCATATCCAGTGCCAGCTATTGCTCTTAAAGTGGAGCTCCACCCAAAAGGGGATACGCCGCTTGTCTGCCCCCCTCCGCTGCCACATTTGGTACCTTTTTGGGGGAAACAGGTACCTGGTTTTGACAGGTACCCCCTCTCACTTGTTTGGCCCCACCTTCTTCCCTTGCACCCTTCTGGGACACTTCACAGGTCCCAGAAGACTGCGGCCCATTCACAAAGCGCAGCGCACTTCGCATATGTGCAGTAGGAAACTGGCTGTGAAGCTGCAAGGCTTCACTGCCAGTTTCCCTTAGTCAGGATGGAGTCACCAGCACATGATAGCTGATTGAAGAATCAGCTCGGGTAAGGACACCGATAGATGCCTGGACAGGTAAGTGCCCTAATATTAAAAGTCAGCAATTACAGTATTTGTAGCTGCTGACATTTAATTTGGGGGGGGGGGGGGGGAGCCTGGAGCTCCGCTTTAAGTAAAACATGTTTTTAGGGTTAAGGACATTAATTTAGAGGGTGGCTAGGTTTGTTCTAATTTATGTAGAGATGTAGCCACCCTCCCTCCTGAGATGATGGACTAGGGACTAGTGTAATTTGTAGTGTGCATAGACCTTTGCACATGGCCACAACCAACATGCACTGCTCTTTCCAAATAAATAGAGATGAGGGGGGAAAGGAAAGATTCTGGAGCTCACCTAGGTTGTTGCAAGGAGGCAGAAAAACACATTAAGAAACAGCTCCATGAAAAATAGATTGCAGAGCAATTAAGTAATAGATCTATTTTTGGAGAATAAAGGGTATCATTTAGTGTCACTTTAATAGAAAAGTATGGGAATGCTTTTTTTTTTATTATTCATACTTACCTAGTTGGATCCCCTGTCAGCTCTAACACTTAGAACCAAGCAATCAAACACTGCCGATTGCTTGGTTCTCACAGCTCCCAAGCAGAGAGCTGCTAACTGTCAGCCAACAGCGGGGTTCAGTCCGATGTCTGTTGAAAATGGGTCACAGGAGTTGCAGAGCCAAGTGAGAAAAATGTAGGGCTAGAGATGGGGTATTTGTCCATTTAAATGATATGTGGTGATGATATTTTCTTATATGGCTGATTATGGAGGGTTATGGATGTTCAGTGAGGGTTACTTTAATACACTCTGATGCATTCTTGTATATACCTTTTTGCACTGTAAAAGAACTTTCAGCTGCCCCCCCATAGGAGAAAGATGCTTTACACCCTCCCTGTGGATTCCAACTAATCTATACTTTTATTGAGAGG
>BLSH010127324.1:1267003-1291630 GCA_018402905.1 Glandirana rugosa | reverse complement strand
GTAATAGATCTATTTTTGGAGAATAAAGGGTATCATTTAGTGTCACTTTAATAGAAAAGTATGGGAATGCTTTTTTTTTTATTATTCATACTTACCTAGTTGGATCCCCTGTCAGCTCTAACACTTAGAACCAAGCAATCAAACACTGCCGATTGCTTGGTTCTCACAGCTCCCAAGCAGAGAGCTGCTAACTGTCAGCCAACAGCGGGGTTCAGTCCGATGTCTGTTGAAAATGGGTCACAGGAGTTGCAGAGCCAAGTGAGAAAAATGTAGGGCTAGAGATGGGGTATTTGTCCATTTAAATGATATGTGGTGATGATATTTTCTTATATGGCTGATTATGGAGGGTTATGGATGTTCAGTGAGGGTTACTTTAATACACTCTGATGCATTCTTGTATATACCTTTTTGCACTGTAAAAGAACTTTCAGCTGCCCCGCTGCCCCCCCCCCCCCCCAGGAGGAAGATGCTTTACACCCTGTGGATTCCAACTAATCTATGTTTTTATTGAGAGGATTGTGGGTTTCATTATACTGATCATTCACATGTTTTCCTGAGGAACATTATTTGAAACGCGTCAAGTCTACATGTGGATTACTATGGATCCAAATAATTGTTTGAACCCAAAAAAAATGACATTTTACTGTTCTTGTTCTCGGAACTATGTTTTTTGTATTTTATTGAATGTAAAAATAAAATTGATGGTTTTTATATGTGCAGTGTTCTTCTCGTTTCTATATGTCCCTTAAAAAGGTCCATGGCTGCTTATGTAGTTGTTTGTACATGTGAAATTTAGGGACGAGGGCATATAGCACAAAGTATATTGGACAGCCTGTTTGCATATCCCACTAGATGCCACTCAGATCAACAGGTCTGTATTATATTTTCCTGTACGTTATGGTAACCATACACATATATATGGCAGCTATACAAATAGCAGTCTGATAGAAAGATTCTACACAGAGTCAAAATACATGATCGGATCTATGAATTATCGAAAATACACATATAGGGGTTTATTTACTAAAGTTAGAGAGGGCAAAATTAGTCACAATTTTGCAGAGAAACCAATCAGCTTCCAGGTTTTATTGCTAAAGCTTAATTGAACAAGCTGAGGTTAGAATCTGATTGGTTTCTCTGCAGAATTGTGACTAATGTTGCCCTCTTTAACTTTTTTTTTTTAACAAATACAAATGTTATTAGGAAAATTGTAGTGTTCACATGTCAGCAACAACAAGCAGTTACAGAGTAATGAAGGAAATACAGGGATGCACACTCACACATCACGCGGAATGTATATCATAGCTAACAGAGATCTGTACTCATAAGCTATCCATTATCTGAGTACCTGAGTGTAATAGTTTGACAATACCAACCATACCCAATAGTCGTGGGATATATAGCAGACCAACTAATAGAAAACAGTCAGGACCAAAAAGGTGGAACGAAAAAGGGGAGGGAGAGAGAAGAAAAAAAGGAAAAGAAGAAAAGGGGGGACGAGACAAGAGAAGGCCAAGGAGGGGTACGAGGAATGGGGGGGGGGAGAAAAACGGTGGGGGGGAGGCAGAGAGGGAGGGGGGAGAAAGACAGGAGGATGAACAATCCCCAACCCGGGCTCACCCCACACAGATCCTTCATTTAGTCCAATAAATCGACTCTCTGATCAACCGGGGAGGGGACATCTCAGAGGGTACCCCACGAGTCTATCCATGAAGACCAAATTTTATCAAATTTGCTCGGGCAACCCCGGTTGGTGTATGTGATTTTATAGAGGGGTAAGACCTTATTCAGGGTAGCACGCCAGGTTGTAACAGAGGGTGGCACTGTAGATTTCCATTTTAATAAGATCTCTTTACGGGCGTAATACGTGGCATAAGTTATAAATTGTTTGGTATATTTTGCCCTCTTTAACTTTAGTAAATAAACCCCATTGTGTCATTAATGGAATTTGTCAAAACAGATCAATGTTGAAATGATTCTGAATGGAAAATCAGGCTGTAGACAGATCAAATTGATTGTTAAGTGTATGGCGTACAGACTGTTCTTTTCAGTCATCTAATTTTCTAATCTTATTTTTCTCTTGGGCAGTAAATTGATTGGCAATACAGTCGTATATAAAATCTTATCGCCACAATTACATTACGGGCATGGCAAACTACTGTCACCCCATTACATTTAAGGTCTTTCCTGCTATTGCTACCACAGCCACCATTGTTATAACCAGGGAGGAAGGAATATACAACTACAGCAACACCCCAAAGGTTACAAACTGGTTCCCCACAGCTTTGAGTTCCCAAATAATGAAAGAAAATAGGGTTAGGTTCAATGTTTAAATTTCACTGTATGTAATTGCTGTTAGTGTACCAGAGCCCACAAAAGCAGGAGTTTACCAGAGAAAGGTCTGATTTGCTTCTGCAGGCCAACATGTTTTTTTCTTACAGATAGTGCCTTCAAAGGCAAAAAGCAGAACCACAGCCTAATCAGGTTACATATTCATTTCAGATTTCATTTCTTTGTTTTCTTGACAGTTTACCTTCCAAGCTATGCTGTATAGTACCGACCTTCTTCTGACAGTGCTATATGCACGGAATGCTTGTATTTCTCTGCTTGGGAATTTCATGCTTGGCACGGTCCCCAAAAGAAAACAAATCTACTTCCACCGCTGTTTGAAACTAAATATAGACTAAACATCATTTTATACATTTTTATAAATATAAAAACACTACCTTGTATAAAGAAGTATTTCATTTGTATTCTTACTGGTTGTCAGGTACTCTTCTAGACACTGCCTGTCTATACAGCTGACTGTCAAAAGACAACCTTTCTAAATATATAATGTTACACATCCAGGATTACTCTAAAACATATGCAATATTCATATTGGGTATAAATTGTTATTATGCATTAGCACACATCCCTTCACAGACATTTAGACTCTGACAGCTTCACACACCAGAAAAATCAGGCTATGCCAATGATGAAATATTGTTTTATATACAAACCCCGAATTGTTATATTTTATGACTCATTGGGACTGATTCATTAAAACTAAAAAACGAAATGGGAACAGAGGTGAAGTTGTTGCCTACTGATCAACCAGTAACCTTGATTAACTAAAGTCAAAACTGTTTTTTTTTTTTTTAAATAAAGTACGGAAGGGTTATAACCTCTGTCAGTTTCTTTCATTACTGCACCCTTCATTTCTTGTCAAATAGCCACAACAGGAAATGTGAGTAAATCCCTCTAAAGTGAGGAAATCCCTGGTTTTCCCCAGATCTAGTGCCCCCTACTGAAAGATTTCTGATCTATCCCTGTTTCGGTGACAACAGTGGCGGCTGGTACTCCATTTTGGGGGGAGGTGGTTGACAAACAAGAGTCCACTGCCTGATCCGCTCGCTCGCTTGGCAGCCCCGCTCACAAGGCACTCTCCAGCCCCACACTTACTCTATCCAGGTCCCAGACGGCTTCGGCGGCTTCTCCTCCCAGCCAATCCAGTCTCAGGACCAGCTTCCTGCCTTGATTGCCCAGGAGGAGAAGCAGGAAGACAATAGCGAATGTTAATCCGCTATTGTCACAAGTGGGTGGGCGCAGTGCACCCTTTTTGAAGCCAACTAGAGCCTCAAGCTCTAATCATGTGCTTCACAAAAAATGAAACCCTGTAGAACTGTATGCGTCTGGCGCCCTGCATGGAGATTAGGGGCCAGGTGCATAGAGATTAGGGGGGGGGGGGCGGCACTCCTGTGCCACTTATGGGCTGGCCGCCGCTGGTCACAACTCAAAATTTTGGATTTTTTTCAGTATCAATTATAGTAATAATGGACACAAGCACAAACTGTGGATGAAACTCCCTAAAAAGGGTACAGAAAGCATTAAAAAACCTGACAGGTGTTCTGATCCCTCTCTACTATATCCAAAGCCAAAAACAGAAAAAGTTTTGCCTTCCATTATACTTACTTTTTTATAAACGGAACGCTGATTGTTTTTTGTTAGCAACAATGCCCCCTTTCTCATTTTTTTCTGTTGTTACCAAATCAGGCCCATTGGTCTTGACATCTATTTTTAATAGAAGCACTTCCTGTGTAACACAGATATTGCAGAAAAAAATTTAGATTGTAATAATATAACCTACTTTGCAAGCTCAGCTGTCAGAAAACATAACACGTATTATGTTACTAGTGAGATGCCAAGCCCCAATTACTGCCTGTTGTAATGTATTTCATTACTGCGGAGAAAAGAGTCCTGCAAACTTCCTAGTATCCTGGTTTCCCCAACCCTGGTGGCACACAGTCTGGGGAATGGGAATGGAGAAGTAAGCTTTTTCAATGCAGGTTGAAGCTTAACGTCAAACTTCAGGCCCGAAAAGCATAATTTTCACGGCTTGACTATATGCTCCACATATGTGTCTTACCTTACAATTCTGGCTGAAAGTATCACCTATGTGCAACAGTTCTCTCCCATTTGCACTTGTTTGCATCCTAAACACAGGTCTAACATGCAAGTAGAGTTAGCATTTAAGCCGCATGCACATGAGCATTTTAGCGCAAGTACTGCTTGGAACAGCCACAGCTGCGTACAGTTGCTGCGTATTTCAGCCTGTCATTGATTTTGAAAGGCTGATGGCAGCAGGCTATACGCTGCACATATGCCTCCTGGGTGCCAAAAAACACTTGTTTTTATGCTTTACAAGCCAAACCACCTCTGTGCACGAGACAATACACTGACAGCACTGTGCAAAGTTGTAGAACCTAGACCAGAGTTTCTTAACCATGGTTCCTCCAGTGGTTGCTAGAGGTTCCTTGAGCAAGGAGCAATTTCTGCCTCTCAAATAAGCTCCCACTGACACCATTGATTTTTTTTACCTATCTGTATGGGGGTAAATCTTCCTAAAGCAGTAGTAAACCCCTACTAAAATACAAATAAAGTGGGCTCCTCTGCAGGGTTAAAGTGATATTAAAGTCTTTTTTGTTTAAAAATAGCAAACACTTTTCTGCTCTGTGCAGCAGTGGCGGCCCGTCCATAAGGGGTGCATGTGACCGGCCCCTAATCTCATGGATTTCAATGGGGTTTTTCTTTTTGAAGCACATGATTAGGATCGGAGTCTCTAATTGGCTTAAAAAAAGGGTGAGCTAGGGGCGCAGAGCACTGCGCCCCGGGGTCCAGCCAGTTGTGTGACAATAGCGATTGCCTGAGAGGAGAAGCGATTATATTGGCCGCGGAGTTAAGGTGGAGTGAAGCCGCCATGAAGCTGGAGTTGCAGGGTGAAACCACCGCTGAGGAGGAGATGAAGGGAGGAACCGAAGCTGCCCGCGACCTAGATGTGGTAAGTGCGGGGCTGGTGGGGGGATGAGCGAGCGACAGGGGGGTTTGCCTGAGCGACTAACCGGGGGGGGGTGATGTCGGGATGTCTGGTTTGCCGCTCCCCCCCCAAAACATACAGCTCCGGCCGCCACTGCTGTGCAGTGATTTTGCACAGAGCAGCCCAGAGTGACAGGTTATCTGGTTGTTTTTTTTTCAAACAACCAGATATCCAGTAAAAGCAGCACACAGTACACACACAAACACTTGTTAGGCACATATTTAACCCCTTGATCACCCTAGATGTGCCTTCTTGCCCACTGCCATTAGTACAGTGATAGTGCATATTATAGCAGAAAGTAAACAATATTGTTTTTTTTTTTTCAAAATTGTCAGTTATTTTTCTTTTATACAATAAAAAATAAAACCCAGAGGTGATCAAATACCACCAAAAGAAAGCTCTATTTGTGTGAAACTAAAACTATAATGTTTGATTGGGTACAGCGTTGCATGACCGTGCAATTGTCAGTTAAATTAGCTCAGCAGCGCATAACAAAAAATGGCCTGGTCATGAAGGGGGGGGGGTAAATCTTCCAGAGGGCAAGTGGTTAAACACAATTGCATGAATAAATTGTTGGTTTTTTTAAATATTTTAGTTGTGATTATAATACAAATTTTAAATACGGCCCTATTTCATTTACAGTTTTATATTTGTCTGTTTCATTTTTAATTTATACTGTCACCAATGCATGCAGGGCTATGGCTACACAAAGTATAAGCGGATGTTTGTTACAGTGGGGGTTGTTACAGTTGAAATCCTGTGCAGGAATGCCCAATTAGCAGGCCAAGCTGCCCTCTCGTGCTCTTACTATGGCCTTGTCTGCAGCTTTGGATTATCAGAGAAGAAAACAAGCATTAGTGATTTTTTTTTTTCGGGGTTGGAAAGACGTATCAGGTTAAAACCAGTGGCAGGTTGTCTTGTTTATATGAGGCCCTATGCACACTTGAGCTAAAAAATGCTGCTTTACAGGCGTTTAAGCCTATGTGTCCTTGCACACTATATTTACAGGTGTTTATAGGCAGAAACATATTCTAGCCAATTAAATAAATAAATGTCCAAGCGCTTGACGCATCTAAACGTGTTTGCAAAAACTAGGCTTAGAGGCGTTTTTGAAGCTGCTTTTCTCCTGCATTACAGACAAAAAAAAAGGTAGAATTATCTTGTACAGAGAGAGCAGCCCTGCTAATAACAGATCTAACACACCATTCAGGTTGCATGGACTTGCCCGGGCACCAGGGTGCTCCTACAGGAGAGGGTTTACCTGGGTCCAGGAGCCCTCCACCTGGTGAGGCTAAACCAGGCAGGAGAGGTAGGAATCTTCAATACTTATCATTTCATAGTAGGATCATAGTGGTGTTGTCTCCGGAGCGAGGACAAAAAAGGAACGTAAGGGTATAGGGAGGCCCTCCTTTTATTCATTTAGTGGGTTGTCCTATGGGGGTCAGAGGGGAGGACCTGACCCATACGAAGGCTGACATGATGAGCTCCAGGAAAAGTGTTTATAAAAGCTTTACTGGTCATAATGTCTGGCATCCAGTGCTCTGTCAAATTAGCCAACTCGTCAGAAACTCCAACCACATCACTTCTGGTTTCTTTAAACCATCAGTAATTGGAGATTTTGACGAATTGCTGTTTGGACACCGGCAACCGAATACAGTCCGCTACAAGATATTATGAGCGGAGATTGTTACTCCGCTCCGATACTAACCAACAAAATGGCCACCACTGAGGCGGCGACAACTTTGTCCTCGTTAGCCGTTGTGCTTACAAAACAGCTAAATCTTCCTGTACTGGACTGTATCCGGTTTCCGGTGTTGTGTCCAAACAGCAATTAGTCAAAATCTTCAATTACTGATGGTTTAAAGAAACAGGAAGTGTCGTAGTTGGAGTTTCTGATGAGTTGGCTATTTTGACAGAGCACCAGCCTCCTACTGTTAGCAAAGATCCCAAGTGTTGCTTGGCAATAGATGAAAATACTGGATCAACGTATCACTGCACCTTAGCTGAGATTCAATCTGTATCAGTGTAAACTAATGAGAGATGATTTCACATTTTTTATTCTTCCTTTAACCGCTTGCTTACTGGGCACTTAAACCCCCTTCCTGCCCAGGCCACTTTTCAGCTTTCAGCGCTGTCACTCTTTGAATGACAATTGCGCAGTCATGCTACACTGTACCCAAATGAGATTTTTATCATCTTTTCCCCCACAAATAGAGCTTTCTTTTAGTGGTATTTAATCACTGCTGGGTTTTTTATTTTTTGCTAAAAAACAAAAAAAAATCAAATATTTTGAAAAAAATACAAAACAGTTATATAATTTGTTATACAATTTTGCAAACAGGTAATTTTTCTCCTTCAATGATGTGCGCTGATGAGGCTGCACTGATGGGCACTGATAGGTGGCAATGGTGGGCACTGATGAGGCAGCACTGGTGGGCACTGATAGATGGCACTGATGGGCAGCACTGAAGGGCATTGATAGGTGGCACTGAAGGGCATTGATAGGTGGCACTGAAGAGCACTGATAGGTGGCACTGATGTGCACTGGTAGGTGGTACTGATAGTCAGCACTGATAGGTGGCGCTGATGGGCTCTGATTGGCAGCACTGATGGACATTGATAGGTGGCACTGGTGGGCAGTGATAGGTGGCACTGGTGGGCCCTGATTGGCAGCACTGATATTCACTGGCAGGTGGCACTGGTGGGCACTGATGATGCGGTTATGCTTTTCCCTGTTAGGGACCGATGTCCCTTTGACAGAAGCCGGTGATCACCAATCTTTTATTTACATCCCGTTATCAGCTGTCATTGGCTGACAGCTGATCACATGGTAAGGGGCCAGGATCTGTGATCAGCCAAGTCTCATTGATTCGGTGATCACAGACAGGCAGCTCATGCATGGGAGGACGTTTATTGACGTCCTCCCAACAATTAAGGCCTGCACTCTAGCCGTCATTCGGCTATAGTATGGGCGGGAACTGGTTAAAGGAGAAGTACAGCCAAAGCTGAAATTTGCTGTCTGCTGGCATCACAGAGCTGGTCCAGGCTCGAGTAAGATCGCAACAATGGAGTTGAGATCCGCCCACATGCCTCGACTGGCACTCGGCTCAGCCTCTCAGCGAGCCTCTGAGAGCCTGAGCCTGAGCTCGACACTCCGCCCCTCCACAGCCCAGCGCTCTAATGTGCAAGGAGGAAGCAGAGCAAAGAGCGCTGACTGACAGTCACCAGCTCACTGCTCACGGAGATGTGACAACCAATTGATTGGCTTTGTTAGATTGCTCATTTCTCAGTGTTAGAGCCGGCAGGGGACAGATGCAGTATCGGAGCAATGCTGCATTCACATAGGTAAGTATGATTCTGCAAAAAAAAAAATCCCATACATCTCTTGTAAGGTTTGCATGTGAGGTGCCCCTATAAAGAGATGTTCACCACAGATATATTCATCTAAATAGACTTATTGTCTTTAAATGTGTGTGTGTGCAGTTTGAATGTTTACACATTGTTCACAATGCAAGTTTTGTGTTTGACCCAGTGAAACTTTAATTTACAGTCATGTGTTTAGTTGATGATCGAGAGCTAGCTTGTCATGTGTGCATTGTCACATTTGTGGCTCATAAACACAGCTCAGGTATTGTGATTAGCTGTGATATTTGCCAAATGCTCTAGAGTTGTGTTTTGCAATTATGCAAATCATTTCCTGCATACTAGAAATAACCATGGCTTCATATTTTAAAACCTGTGTTTATTATTTTTTAGACATTATAATCTTTTTTACACGTTATATTAGAATATATACAAGTAACACACATTAAATGATAAAGATAAAGGTATTTAGTGCATCTGTCTATAAAACAGGAAAGTTGTCAAATGTTGGTAATTTCATATGTACGTAATTGTGACTTTATCAGGCGGAGAGTCATCTCCACGTGTTACGTTCATTTTTCCATTTACACTGAATTGGTCAAAATGTGTTCAGTTGATGGTCCTGTTGGCACCACCCAGCCCAACTAAAGTCAACTTTAAAACACATTCACTTCCAGACCTCCATAGTGAAAAGCAACCAGGACATCAAAATTACAAGACCAAGCAGATGCTGCCCTCCTCAGGTGGAGTAATCCGATAAAAACTGGAAAAACAAGAGAAAAGGAAGGCACGCACACCTAGTGCATTACCAGAGACATTTAATAAATGTTTAAAACGGTTTACAAGTCGATACTCACAAAGTGACATCTCTCAATAAGCCATAGAAACTCTGCATGGTACAATGCAGAACACAGCAAAGGGTGAATACTGACACATTTCGGGGGCGTACCCCCTTCCTCAGAGCTAAGCTGCTCTGGATGCCAAAGCCAAGCGCTTTATATGAGAATGGCAGAAATGGACAAAAATCATTGTTGTCTGTTTCTGCCATTCTCATATAAAGCGCCTTCCTTTTCTCTTGTTTAAAGTCAACTTTAATTGACTTTTGTGGTAGGGCCATGTGGCAAATGCTTGTCCTGAGCAGCGGCTGCATCCAGTCAACTGCTGTTCAGTTGCTTTTTAGCATGGATGGGGGAATCAAATGATTACTTTCATTCTGCTATCTAGGCCAGCCTAGAGAAGCGCACAGGGATGCCTTCTGGTACCGTCTTGAGAAAAGGGCTATTGTTATCTGTCCTCTAAAGGAGCTTCCCCTGCTGTGTCCCGATATAAGAGGAAACTTACTTGATTTGGAGGAGACAGTATAGAAAAATGTACTTTACTTCTTACTGTTGCATGTTCTACAAGTCATGTATAATTCACATAAATAAAGAAATGTTCTGGAAACATTCTTAGCCTTTACCACTGACCAACTTTACTATAAAATCTCTTTCTGTACTCATTATATTCAGTCCCTGTAATCTACGCATTTTGTTTTTTGAACTTCAGTGCCAATCCTCATTAATGATGGCTCTGTATGGTGGAACACACCACATAGGGGATTGTCAGTGAGTTTAACATGGCTGGAAAATTTTCAGCTTTTTCTAGTAGGGGTGAGAAACTTTTGCTTCAATCTATCCAAATTTGCACATGATGAAATCCACTTGAGCCTATATCATGTACTAGGTGCATTGGGATGTACTGAGTTAGCATTCGTGCATATAGATAAAACTTTAAGCTTTGAGGATGTAGGAGGGTACACAGATGTCTGCTAGTTCACTTATGGAAAACCTGTTCTGGAAGAGCCGGTTCACACATAGGCGATCTGACTTCAGGGGTGACTTTGCTAGGAGATTTGAACGCTACTTCAAGGCGACTTCAGCGCAACTTCAGCGTGACTTTGGGTGACTTACAACTCGACTTAAAGTGACCTCCACGCCAGGCGACTTTGTCTGTGGCCAATCAGAGAAGGGAGAGAGGGGGTTGCCTGGGTAATTTGTGGGGAGTACCTTGGTAAATTCCTTTCTTTTTCCTGTAAAGTCGCTTCAATAAAGATGGAGATCTGACTTGGAGTCAACTTCCATTGAATTCTATGGGCACAAGTCGGATAGAAGTCACCTTGAAGTAGTACAGGAACCTTTTTTTGAAGTCAGAGTGACTTCAATAGTGTACATTAAGATGGCTCTCATTCATTTCAATGGGATTCCTGATGTCGGGCGACTTGGGGCGACACAAGTAGCCTATGTGTGAACTAGCCCTAAGAGTTTTTAATCTTCCATTATTGAGCCTCTCTCCTCCTGAAAATGCCAGCTACCTTGCTGTCATGCTGATACAAAGACTTCAGAACCTTCCTAGTTATTGACCCAAAATGAGTATGCAAATGAGAGTTTTCACTTCACTGTCTTCAGTTCCTGAACGCTTGTTCTGTGTCAAGACCTGGGGCCCCATTCAGACTTTTTTTGTCCAGTGCAGAAATGCAAACACCTTAACATGCACATCTTTAAGGTAGTTCATTCATTTGATTTTAATGGCAATGCACCACATTGGACCAGAAAATGCACCTTCACTATGTTTTCTGAAGCAGTGCACACACTGTAGTGTATTACCATGCATTGTGGTGTGCTACAATGCAGGTGCATTGGAGGTGTGTTCCTTTAGTGCGTTGGGGAGGCATTCAAAAAAAAATGGCAGTGCAACACATTAATACGTGCACAGTGCACCACAATGCGTGTGTTGCGGTAATGCACATTACTGCAGTGCGAAGCCAGCCTGCTTTTACTACGAGTACTCTTGACTCAATCTGCGCTACCACATGTTTATAACACTATATACCCAAATAATATTGTGAAAATAATAAAATGTGAAAAGTAACCAATATAATTGTTAACCAAAAAATCTCTTGTGTCACCTGCTATAACACTATTATTATTTATTTTGAAGCCTGCTTTTACTGACTTTCCTTCCAAAAATACTAGTTTCTTGGCTGGAATGCTGCCATAGACAGCCAAGCAACTAGCACTTTCAGGGGATTGGCAATGAAAACCTTCACATTTTCCTCTGTATATGTATCCTTAAAATGCCAAGAGGGGTGTAAGCTCCAGTTGGCACAGTATATCATAAAGGTTCACACTATCCGACACAAAAACGGTCAGACTTTTCATCCTACTTAGCCCTGCAACATCGGTCCTCCTTTGGTCCTACTTTCATCTGACTTGACTGAACAAGATAAGATTTTGCTCGGACTTTCAGATAGTGACTTGTACTTTGATCAATGGAAACAATCCCGGTGTGAGATAAATTCCTTTTACTGCTGCTGTAATCACCAAGTTGGATGTCACAAGTCGGATGGTTAGAACAAGGATCCGACTTTGATCCTACTTCAGGCTGGGTTCACACTTGTCCGACAAACGGACTGACATTGTACGCACAAGTTGCATGACGTCATCAAATCAGTGTTTCCCTATGAGAGCCGTCTTAACTGGTCCGACACTACTTTGGTCCAACTTTAGTCCTACTTCAGCCCAATGAATATCATTGAAGTACGATCAAAGTCGGATCCTTGTTCTTACCATCCGACTTGTGACATCTGACTTGGTGATTACAGCAGCAGTAAAAGGAAATTATCTCACACTGGGATTGTTTTGATTGGTGAAAGGACAAGTCACTATCTCAAAATCGGAGCAAAATCTTATCTTGTTCATTTAAGTCAGATGGAAGTAGGACCAAAGTAGGACCGATGTTGCAGGGCAAAGTAGGATCAAAAGTCTGACCGTTTTTGTGTTGGATAGTTTGAACCCAGCCTCAATTATATTCAATGGGCTGAAGTAGGACCAAAGTAGAACAGGAATCTTTTTCAAAGTCGGATGGCTCTCATAGGAATCGATCTGGTGACGTCATGCGTCTTGTGCTCACAATGTCGGTCCGTTTGTCGGACAAGTGTGAACCCGGCCTTATACTGCTATAACACCCCTCTAATTTGATAAATGTGTCAAATTTGGTATATAATATTATGTGGAACTCATAGGCGTGTGCGGGGGGTGTGCCAGGTGTGCCCAGGCACACCCTAATCATCCCCTGCAATACATGGCAACTGTCCCTGTTTTGCTGAGACAGCGCCTTGTTTTAGGTCGTCCCGCAGCAGTCATGTCTGAGTTATGCCCCAGGAAACCCTGTGAGTGTGAGCAGAGAACTTTGTTTGGCACACTGTGTTGCCTGGGACCTCCCAATTCCACCTACATTGTGCAATAGAATAACAGGCACAGGCTCCTGAAAGAAGCAGAGAAATCCCAGCCATAAGACCTTGTGGGAGGGTTCAAACCCTCCAGCTCCGCCCCCATCGTGTACTTTTCCTGGCTGGCCAGCATCAGAGAAGGGGCAAGAACCTGGTGAGTGTCACAATGGGGAGAAAAAATCGAGTTGCACAGGTGTGCTGGGAGAGGCATTGAAGCAGGGGTGTGCTGTGGGGAGCACTGGATGCAAAAGTGTGCTGGGGAAAACTGGAGGCAGAGGTGTGTGTGTGTTTGATTGTATGTGATTGTGTGTATGTGATTGTGTGCATGTGATTGTGTGCATGTGTGATTGTGTGTATGTGATTGTGTGTTTGTGTACATGTTATTGTGTGTTTGTGTGCATGTGTGTATGTTATTGTATGCATGTGTGTATGTGATTATGTTTGTGTGCATGTGTGTGTATGTGATTGTGTTTGTGTATGTAATTGCGTGCATATGATTGTGTGCTTGTGTGCATGTGATTGTGTGTTTGCATGTGTGATATGTTTGTGTGTGTGTGTGTGTATATATATGTGTGTATATATGTGTATGCGTTCAAAAATGCATTAAACTGCATCTGGGGTAAATGAGCCCTTATGCCCCTCTCACTGTGAGCACAGTGTGGCCATACCCACTATTTGCTGAAGTGTGCCGCATCATTTTTCACTAGGGGGTATCCAGGGGAGCCCTAGGTCTACAATACCCCCCCCCCCCCACCCACTTATTACTACTGTCCAGTTATACTAAATGCATTAGACAGCCTTGTTTCTTAATTTGCGAATGCGCGTGCGGGAGCCGCCGTTCGCGGCATGGGGGGCTCGGAAGGAACAGCACCCATGGCTGTTCCTTCAGAGCGCATGCACCGGTGATGTCACTGGCTGCATGTAATGTAAATATCTCCTAAACGGCGCACGTTTAGCAGATATTTACACTACCTATAGGTAAGTCTTATTATAGGCTTACCTATAGGTAAATGTCAGCAGAGGAAGTTTACTTCCTCTTTAATACATTTTAAAAAGGTATGTGCGTTTGAGCTTTGGTGTGCACACCCTAATGCAATATGCACGCCTATGGTGGAACTCCAAAACCTTTCTGCAAGATGGCCTATTTCAATTAAGTAGTAAAGTGTTGGGCAATTATTTGAAAACATTGGCAGGCATGGTTAGATCAGTTTACCAATTTCAGAAGCTATCAGGCCATATTGAGTATAAAATACAAGATTAGATGTCAATGTCGGTGTACAGTGCTAATGTAGATCATCTGTTTGCGCTTATTTAGTAAATGTGATTCCTCATCACATAATTCCTTTAGTAAATGCGATTTCTCCAAGCAAAATTGCTGTAGTCAGGGTGTTAGCATGCGTGAAAAAAGAGTGCTTAATGTCACCTCTTGGCTGCCAGAGGCCTTCAGTGTATTACTGGCCTTTCTCACAGCCAAGACTGTACGTCTGAGCTGTTAATGTAATGAGAATGAATTTGTTCTATAAAGCAGCGACAGAATGCCTGATTTAACCTGTAGAAAGTTAAGGAAACTTTGAGAACTGTTGAACTGACGGCATGAATAAGATTCTCCATCAAGCAGAGTACATAATGAGCCACTGATTGAAAACAAATGTTTGCTTTGCCCTGAGGACTCGAATGTTTCTAGTGATTTGGAAGAGTTGCTACTGTTTTCCCACAATGTTTGCTTGTCATTTATGTAGTCTGTGGTTAGACTTAATGTCCTTTGTGACTCTGAAGCAGCAACTTGTTTTTATTGGACTTGTATCTCTCTATATGCAAATTGCAATTCATTTTTTTTTTCTTCTACTTTTAGCAAACCATAAATTAATATTTCAGTCTTTCATCAGAAGCACTAGCTATGGTCGATAATGTTTCATGCATGACTGGTAATAGCTGTCAAAGCTAAACTTTGCCTTGTTGATTTTATATAAGACTGGCCTGCACTGGAAACACAGGAGAAATGTGTCTAGTTCATGTTAGTACCTGTAAAAGTCAGTAGAGATATAGCTTCAGGTAATGCAGAAAAGGGAATCACAAGCCTCAGCTAATTTCAGGTGCTGTAGGATGGCTGCAAAAAAAAATGTAAAAGGCTCAGAAAAGTATTAGATTTATGGCAGAGGTTTCCTGCCTTTAAAAAATGAGATTCTCTGCTTGAGGCACCCTTAGGGGAACTACATTATTTTGGCAGGAAGATAGCAAGCATATGGAAGACAATGAGTTCTGTCATATATCTAGTAAGAGTTTAAAGTGTACTCTACCTTCCATCTGTATCTCGCTATTGTCCATTGAGGATGTCCATCACATTATGGCCTCATACACACGGACGTTTTTACAGCCGCGTTTTTCAGCATTTGTTGCAGCTTAAAAATGCATCTCCATGTTATTCAATGGTCCCATACACACGCTGACATTTTCAAGGTGTAGGTAGCATCAGCGTTTGTGAGCTGAATGCAGAACCCATGGCCAGCGCGTTCTGAAGCTGTAGTGCTGAGCCGGCAAAATGCTCACTAACGCTCACTAATGCACATTAACGCCGTAGCGATGTTAACCAGCGTTTTCAGGTTCAAAAATAGCAGAGGGATGTCTTTTAAAACAAAACGTGACATATCGCGGACGCTCAATAACGCGCATTAATGCCAATGCAAAACACTGAAGAAATAGGGTTTTTAACGCCAATTCTTTCCTGGCGTCGGGCCCGATGTTACAGCTCGTTTTTTTTTAATACGCCCGTGTGTATAAGGCCTTAGGCTCCATGCACACTGAAGCTGATAAACAACCGTTCATGGTCATTTGGGCGTTTTTTTTTAACAGCCCAAAAACACCCCTTTATGTTATCCTATGTGTCCATGCACACATGGACGTTTATTATTATTATTTATTATATAAGATTTATATAGCACCAACAGTTTACAACTGGAGTGTAGACAGTACAAATGTATTATCATTTAACAGCAGTGGCGTTTTTTGGGGTGTTTTCTCAACGCCCTGAATTGGCGCCAAGAAGTAGTTTTTCTGAGCACAAAATATGCTGAACGCCGATAAACACTCATAAATGCCGCTAAACGGCCGTTTATCGGCATCCGGTGTTTTTTGTAGTCAATGGAAGCTAATGTAGTTTTTAAAAAAATGCTCAAAAACGCTAACGTTAGTAAATGCCGATAAACGCTGCTAAGAAAACGCTGCTTAAAGAAAGTTTTCTAGGCAGCGTCTCCTGCCACTAAAATCCGACACCCAGAGAGCCCAGAGAGCATCCTGTGTGCATGGAGCCTTAGCAGCCAATAGCAAGGTGCAGTAAATGGAAGGGGGTATGCAAACATACTATTGTCCTTCCAAAATCAAGATTTGCATAATAGAATACAATTGTTTTCAGGGTTCTGGGGTACTCTGAAGGAAAACTAAGATTTTGTTCAGGCACTAGGTACTGGCTTCTTTATATTTCCCAGCAGGTAAGAAGTTCATGGTTAAAGGGTAACTCCACTTTTGTGGCAAAAAACAGCAAATAAAAAATAATGTAGCATATGCAAGCCATGTTGTAAAGTAATGTTTTTAAAAATTACCTTTCCTTTTCAATCTGCAGCCGCTGTAAAATTCATTGCAATATGGAAACCCATAATGCTCCCAAGAAGGTTATTTCCTGCTTGTGTGACTGGCTCACCAGTTTCCCCAGAAGTTTGCAGTAAGATAAAATTAAAGAGGTAGTAAACCCAGATGGAGTTTACTTCCTCTACATTCCCCTGTAAAGTAGAAGCATAATGGGCTACTATGCATCGCATAGTAGCCCATTATGTGTCACTTACCTGCAAACGAAGCCAGTGACATCCAGCGCTGTCCCCTGTGCAGGTAGCATCCATCTTCTGCCCCTCTTCCTTCCGGGGCTGCAATCTCCAGCTCTGTGACTGCATGCGCGTGGGAGCCGCCAGTCACGGGACGATCACAGTGAAGAAACGGCACGGAGGCCGTTTCTTCACTATGCATGTGCCGAAATGACGTCGGCACATCTCGTATTCTGCATATCTCCTGAACCGAACAGGTTTGGGAGATATACAGGGCACCTACAGGTAAGCCTTATAATAGGCTTACCTGTAGGTTAAAGTGGTTGTCACGAGTTGCAGAGTGGCAGCGCAACGTGAATCACCATTTATAAACGGTGATTCGCACAGGCGCGGATAGGGGGAGAGCGCGCACCGCTGGTAGCGCGCTCTCGTGCCCACCGCAAACTTCCTAGGTGTGGTCACAGGTCGGGCAAACTCGGTGTTCGCCGGCAACCCGTGATCGCCTACTACACCGGAAGAACGGGAAACTGCCAATGTAAACACGACGGTTCCCTGTTCTATCTGTGTGAGGTTTCAAACAGCGCAGTATAAAATCAAATGAGACATAACAGCAGCTGAACACTAAAGGTAATTCATCCAAATCCTTCAATAAAGTCCAAACATAAAACAGTGCAGCGCTGAAATCAACTGGTCTTGTTCCAATACGTGATCACCCAGTGTGCTTCTAGATATAAGACAGAGACAAATAGTGCCAGATATCCTCCACCAGCCACACTAGACTCTCACCTTCCTTAACCTCCCTGGCGGTATGATTCTGTCTGGAATTTTGTACCAAAAGCGGTACAATTATTTTGCATGAAAATTTGGCGTTTTATATTGTAGGCCTGTAATTCTTAGGAATAACTCACTTAAATCTGTCCAAACAAGAGTCTAGTAGACATCCCGGGTATGAAAAAGTTTGAAAAATGAAATCATAAATTATAATATAATAAATAACTAAAAATAATTATCAAAAATAATAATATAATAGTAATAAAATGTATGCAATAATGTAATCAAACCAAAAACGCAGAAATTTGCTCAGTTGCAGAATTGTCGCTATCGTCACTTTCAGTTGCTGATGATAAATTTCCCCAAAAATCAGTATCACTCAATTCTGCAAATCATTCTTATTTACTATCGCTGTTTTCTAGCTGATCAAAAACCACTTTTGACGCAAAGGGACACTTTTTGGTTGCTATGGACATTCTCATGTTTCCAGAGAATGACATTTATTATATAGAAGTGCATGCAGGGCTCTGGGCAAACCACTAGGGACAAAGGGGGTGTGAAATGTTTTCATACAGTAATGTAATCTATAAGATTACAGTGTACTGTATGTACTGTGTGTGTTTAACTTTTTGAATTTCCCGCCGGTCTCCGTCCCCGTGCGACGCGACGCTCGCAGGGAACGGAGCCCGGCACACAGGAATCATCTGGCCGCGGGGAGACACGCTGACACCGCGGGAGGACATCGCTGGATCCAGGGGACAAGGTAAGTAACATTGCCTGGATCCAGCGATGCAATCCCGAGTGTGGCTCGGGGTTACCGCTCTTGGTACTGAAATTCCACCCCGAGCCACACTCGGGAATACCGCCAGGGAGGTTAATGGGCTCTCATTACAGGAGCCAAAATCGCCTGATATGTAACAAGTGAGGGTAGCTATCACGAGGCAGAAGACAATCAATCCTTTTCTGTTCACCGACCCTTCTGTTTACACCTTATATATATTCATAAATGCCATATAAGGAGGGATCCTTGGATAAAGGCTTCCGATGGGTGTTGACCAACTCAGCTCCAATTTGCAAATGTGTTAGCCCTGTTCTGCCAGTGGGCATGACAGAGATCTACTGATCCCTGTATTCTGGATCAGTTAGATCTGTCATGCCCCTGCCAGCCCACAGTTAGAACACGGCTAGGGAACACAGTTAACCCTTTCATTGCCCCCTGCAGGTTAATCCCTTCCCTGCCAATGACATTCACACAGTAATCAGAGAGATCTGATCTCTGTATACATGTCAATGGTCCCAAAAAAGTGTCAAAAATGTCCGATTTGACCGCCGCAATACCGCAGTCCCAATAAAAATCTCAGATCGCCGCCATTACTAGTAAAAAACGCCATAAAGGAATTCTCATGGTTTGTAAAAACGGCAACTTTTGTGCAAACCAATCAATATACGCTGATTGCGATTTTTTACCACAAATATGAGGAAGTATATATATCGGCCAAAATTGATGAATAAATTCGTTTTTTATATATATATTTTTTTATATGTATTATAGCAAAAAGTAAAAAATATTGTTTTTTTTTTTTCAAAATTGTCGCTCTTTTTTTGTTTGTGATCAGAAGTGATGTAGGGGTGATCAAATACCACCAAAAGAAAGCTCTATTTGTGTGGGGAAAAGGGCGTTAATTTGGTTTGGGTACAACATCGCACGACCGTGCAATTGTCAATTAAAGCGACGCAGTGCTGAATCGCAAAAAGTGCTCTGGTCCTAAAGTGGGAAATTCTTCCGGAGCTGAAGTGGTTAATGACATACTTCCAAGGGTTAACTACTTGTGTCACTAAACCCACACCATAAAAAAGTATCAATAAATGGTGCATTACATGCAGTTCATATTCACTCAGTCACTTTGAGATACGTTTCTGTACTCTGCAAAATACCTGGTTGATCCTGCTGCCCTCTATCTCCACCTTCTGTTCATGTCCCTAATTCACCTAGGGATTTTACAAAGCAGTGTTGGCTACTCTGCACATGCTCTGTTTTCAGTGAATTCCTATGTTGAGCATTTCCTCCCTCTTATTGTAAGACACATGCTGGAGGGGCGTGTGACTAGCAGAAATCCACCCACGCCATGTTATTGCCAATAAAAATAATAAATAAAATAATAAAGATTTAATTTCAAATATATATTTGTATGCATATTTAAAACAGTTTAATGATATAATTTATTTATTTTTACTCTGTATTCCAAAGGCTGTTTTTTTATTTTGAACATGTGACCAGCAGCAGAGGACTAGAAGCTCCTCCTGCTTATGTTTCACTGCAGACAGGGTGGGAAAGATCTGGGTCATGTGACAGCTGTATATCAATTAGGAAAAAGGTACTTAGATGTGTTTTTAATAAAAATAATTACAGTGCCATCATCCACATATAGAAATAGAAGGGACAATGTAAATTAAATGGTGTGTGTTTAATATCGTTTTAAGGGATGCAGACCCTGGAGCTTTTCTCATTAGAACACTGAGAAGGCACCAGCTGATTACAATGAACCAGACTCTTCATTCAGAATCAGTCTCCAAAGAACAGGGTAATATATATATATATTTATATATATATATTTCTGAAAAGCAACAAAATGTAGGGCTCTGCTGCAAAGTTTTTTAAAGCCCCTGCAGTGTAGATCACACAGAGGGGATTTTTTTCTCAATAAAAGTAAAGTTACTATTTAAGCATAAGTGCAGGTGCACATTAACATCTAGAGGTTACTAAAAGCACTCATTTCTTTCTTGCACTACTTCCTGTAAATGATCTCCATCCTGCCTGCGTTCTCACATTCGGCCTTTCTGCTTTTCAGCTTTCTGTTTATGTTATGAGACAGACTAGTTTGTTTTAGTTGACTAGGGTTGCAATACTAAGCTACAGTCTTTATTTAGTAATTGAATAATTCTAGAGCAGTATCTTGGCAGTAAAATAAATGGCTCTATAATATGTCAATTAAAGTTGTCATGGACCCTCAGTAAATAAGCACAGGCGGTATTATCCAAATATGTCTAGAATTTGGCCTGATCTGAAAGTGAAATCATTTTGGATTTGGATTTTTGACAAATACTGCAAGTACATGCTCTCTGCCTTGTATAATGCAGTGGTTGCCCAAGATTCCTTTAAAAAAAAAAAAACATTTAGGGGGAATATATAATTTACTAGTGTTAAGGATGCTTAAAGTGGAACAAAATATATCGAAAGTAAAGATTTGCTATGTTTTAGACCAGGGATAAGCAATTAATGGACCTCCAGCTGTTGCAAAAACTACAAGTCCCATCATGCCTCTGCCTCTGGAAGTCATGCTTATGGCTGTCAGAGTCTTGCTATGCCTCATGGGATTTGTAGTTCTGCAACATCTGGAGGTCCGCTAATTGCACATCCCTGCTATAGAGGATATTGAGAAATGTTAAGTGTGCCTAAACAGTACTCCAAAAAAATATACATTTTGTCTGAAATTTCTCTTGATAAATAACAGTGCACTTCCTGATAAATGAGTGAGTATAGGTACTTATTTGCCTGCAACTCATACTTTATATCTGCTGTTAGAGATCTAAGGCACTGCTGCTTCTGATTGCTAGTCTCAGAAGTAAAATTTGGTGATTTCACTGTTGCTCACTATACCTTTGCTTGGAGGCTTTGACATGAGGAAGCAAAGGCCTGCCACTACTAACATGCTTGCTTCCCCACAGGGGTACAGTATAGAACAAAGAATGGAAAGTCAGTATTGGGGAAAAGATCAGCTGCAGGGAGACCATGGGCAAGACTGGTGACTACTCCTTTTTTTGGGCATTTAGTTCCTCTGCTTCAGGACCACCCACCACATTTATACTGTGGCAGGCTGGATCACATACATTTATGTAATTTTGTTGCTCTGGGTGGGGGGGCTTGAGAGCGCGCATCCGCCACTCCAGCTGTCCTGCCATTCGCTACAGCACAAACTGATCAGTAGGTCCCATCCAATGAATTATGGCCAGAACCTGCCGATCAGCTGAGCGAATGACAGAAGAGAGCCCTGTGTTAGTAAACAACACAGGGCTCTCCACTGTTGGCAGTGATGTGCCATTTTTTTTTCTCTCTGCAAAGAAAAAAAAACATACATTGCTTAGTAAAGACAGCACACAGTACACACAGTAAACATTGTTAAAGCGGAGGTCCGGGCTAAAAAAAAAAATTAAAAGTCAGCAGCTACACATACAGTAGCTGCTGACTTTTAATATTAGGACACTTACCTGTCCTGGAGTCCAGCGATGTCGGCACCCGCCGCCGATCTTCGGATCGGGGGACGGGTGCAGCCGCCTCCATCGCGGTTTAGGGAACCCGGACGTGTAAGCAGTACAGCTTCACGCCGGGCACCTTACCGCGCATGCGCGAGCTCTGCCGCGCTCTGCTACTGGCCAGGCGGCCAGTAGCAGAGCGAGCAGCGAGGAGGGAGCCGGGCTTCTGACGTCAGCGGCCGCGTCCGCTGGCCAGAGCTCCCGGAAGTGTGGAAAAGGACACCTGTCTAAAGACAGGTGTCCTCTTCCCCCTCCCCCCCGAAAGGTGCCAAATGTGACACCTGAGGGGGGGAGGAATCCAACCAGCGGAAGTTCCACTTTAGGGTGGAACTCCGCTTTAAGCACACATTTAATCCCTTGACCGCCCTAGATGTTAACCTCTTCCCAGCCAGTGTCAATAGTACAGTGACAGTGCATATTATTAGCACTGACCATTGAATTGGTGTCAATGGTGATGTCAGTGGCGGTTAGTCAGTTCCCTTCCTGCATTAGTTAGTGTCAGCTTGTCTGCCGCACTATCGCAATCCCATTATAAGTCGCTGATCACCGTCATTAGTAGTATAAAAAAATAAATAAAAATTCCAATTTTGATTGTAACAGTGCAGTTATCTGTGAGAGGGTATGACGCCCAGGATTTTCAACCACACAGGGTTCCAGGATGATTGTTTAATGTGGAGGAATCTCTTCGTCAGGTTCCTCTGTGGTTTGTAAAATCCAGTTTGGAGCCTGGAGATATTGCAGCGATTTGGGGGGAAGGAAATCTCCAGTCCTGGGACCAGAATTTGGGACTAGCCAGGACACTGATTGTTCAGTTGGGTTCTGGGCTAATAGTAGATTCAGGACCAGGGTTCTCCCAAGAAGTCCAGGTGTGCAAAGGAGAAACATGCATGTCTGCACGATGCAGTTTGACCGAGCAGATGGAGCAGCTAGGAAGCTGTGAAAGAGAGTGTGAGCAGAGGTATAGAGTGTGTACCAAACAGGGACACTGTTACAGGGTTAAGAGGACCAAGGCCAAAGCCTGAGCAGTGATGCTGACCAGAGAGCCAGAGGGTTTGGTATTTTTCCGTTAACATTGTTGCTGTGTGAAGTTGAAAACCCCTGCGTGGGAATCAAGCCAACAAGCCCTTATACGGCAGAACTGGCATGATCGTTTCTCACTGGTGAACTCTTCACTTAAAGTGGTAGTAAACTGCTGAAAAGAAAAAAAAAACATGCAAGACAATAGCATCACATACTAGCACATTATGAAATACTTACATTAGAATGGAGCTCCTGCAGTGGTGGGCGGTTACCGTTGAGGAGGCTGACATGTTCCCCCGGGTTTGCGGGCTCTGGCGCTGTTAGTGGCACGATGACGTCACTCCCATGCATACCCTTCATTCTGGCAAGGAGCTCTAAAGTTCTGGCACGATACACCGGACCTTCAGATCACATGTGCCGCTGCTGTCAGCGTGCGGGGTGAATATCTCCTAAACCGTACACGTTTAGGCAACAGGCTTACCTGTAAGTAAAAATCACAAAGCGGGGTATACAACTGCTTTAAGTTAACCCCTAAACTTCACATTACATTGGTCCAAGCTTGACCAATTTAACTGTCATTTTAATGTCAATATTGTCATACCTAAACTTCAGCTTTAACTGTGCTGAACAATCTTTTATGGACTCCAGGCACAGAGCAGTGGTAAATGAAAGTGAATGCATCGTTTTGCAATTGTGTATATCACATTATTTTACATTGTTTCATTTTGCTTGTAAACCCTAGGAGGTTGATACACTTGTAATAGTCTCCCTTTAATAAGGGCATCCAGCAAAGGGAATTTCATTAAAAGCCCACAAGATCATAGCTATTAGAGAAAAGAATATTAAATGTATGCATGTTTTGTGTTAATTGCTAATAAACTCTGTTAGATAGCAATTTATATGGAATAAACAAATGACAAATACAAATGACTTAGCACGGATATTAGACATGTAATTCTAAAATGATTGTACTGGTTTGCTGAAGAATTTGTACCTGTGAATATGCCTCAGATCAGAATATGGGATAATGTCAAAAGAAGACAGGGGCTCATTTTTAGTTTCCGTTTTACTCATGCAGTCGCAAACCAAGTGTGACATTGCAATGTGATCCACCGCTTCCTAAAGCTCTTTTAGGCTCCATGCACGCTAACAGCCCATAAACATCCCTTTATGTTATCCTATGTGTCCATGTACACATGGGCGTTTATTGTTGTTTAACCCCTTCCTTACCGGGCACTTAAACCCCCCTCCTGCTCAGACCAATTTTTGGCTTTCAGCTCTGTCGCATTTTGAATGACAATTGCGCGGTCGTGCGACGTTGTACCCAAATAAAATTTGCGTCCTTTTTTTCCCACAAATAGAGCTTACCCTTTTTTTCCTGCGTTTAAAATAAACCCATGTTGCAGCGTGCTGGCGCGTTAACAGTAAGTTTTACGCTGTCTCGACTTTCGGTTTTTAACCAGACTCGTCCTCCCCCCAAATTCACGGGCCATTCCTTCCCCAATTTGTTGTTATTTGCGGGTACACATGTACCTGTGTATCCTATTGTATTTCCCTACAAATACCCGACAATCGCACGTACCTCGGATTTTCTCGAAATCCTTCGCCACCTAGTGTAACGTTACAGTGTGAACCAAACGCTGACGTACTCATTTTGCCTTTGATTTTTACTCGGGGACAGAAGAAAACTGTAATAGGGTATAAGACTAGACTCCGTATAAGTGTCC